>JAODUO010003051.1:0-5000 GCA_025642075.2 Ridgeia piscesae
TGTGTGTGTGTGTGTGTTGTGTGTGTGTGTGTGTGTGTGTGTGTGTGTTGTGTGTGTTGTGTGTGTGTGTGTGTGTGTGTTGTGTGTGTGTGTGTGTTGTGTGTGTTGTGTGTGTTGTGTGTGTTTGTGTTTGTGTTGTGTGTGTGTGTGTGTGTGTGTGTGTGTTGTGTGTGTGTGTGTGTGTGTGTTTGTGTGTGTGTACCTTTCCTCAGAAGACAGTATGACGCATAATGTTGCTGGATACATCGCCATGACAATTCAGGAGTAGTGTGACAACTCAGTGGTAACTAGGATTGAGATAGTTGTATGCATGCTTGTCATCAACACAACGCGCGCACAAGAATAGACGATCGGCATAACACCACGTACACACGCGCACACATACACACGCTCACACATACACCGCAAAGCGCAAAACTGCGCAGGTACACACGCACACTTTCATGACTACGTAATCAACAAAACAGCGAGCGCTGTTGGTTCTCTAAACGTATTTATTAAGCTCACCATGATTTTATTCTGAGGCAGTTCATATAATTTTCTTTAGTAATTATTGAAACCAAAATCAAATAAAGAACAAAGTGACCAACCAGTTCAAACTGCATGTAGAGAGATACTTGTATCTTTTCTCGTAGGTACAATTAAAACACGTATGTCCGTCGTAATATTTAATTCGTGTTCGATCGTTAAAACAGTTGTCCAGTGTTCAAGACATTTTAGAGATACCGACAATTTCCCGTGGGTCGACCAAGTCTTCCGGTGGAGTCGGCAGCGACTTCCGGTGTAGTCGCAAGGTGGCTGGTATACGGCCATCAAGCAGGACGAGTCAGTTGCTACGATTCTGGAAGTACAACACGCCCGAGGAACAAGATGGACCCGGTGATGCTGTCGCGAATGAGGAAGAGGTACGGGTGGTCGACCGTGAAGTCCTTGTGTATGGACTGAGGAAGCGAGCGAGCGAACAAGACAACGGTGGCCGCTGCAGCCTCCGTGCCTACCTCGTCGATGTCGACAAACGCCTTGTGGATGACGTCAGATACGAAGAGAGGACGGACATGGCTGATACCGGTGAAGTCGGCGCTGCGGGTGAATAGCTTCTTCATTCCCATATTTTCCAACTTTTTCGGTATTCCTTTGGCCAATACCGTCATTTTGATCTTGGGAATCGCCACGGACATCCGTCGATGCCATAACCTGGCCAACGCTTGCGTGACCGTGTTGAAGGTGAGCTTCTTCTCTAACTCCGCTAGACCGTATCTGTCAGTCGGCAGCAGGATGTACATGGCGAGTCGGTCTCCTTCGTACGGCAGCTCCAAGATTTGACAACGCAAACGACGGTTCAGGCCGTACCTAAATCGCGCGGTTTGTACCATCATTCTGGCTTTGGTCGAATATCCTGGAGAAACGTCGAATTTCGCGACGGTAGTTGCATCGGGGTTGAACGGAAGTGTCCAGAGTCCTCTAAAGTAGATCGTATTCACCAGCGCTATCACAGACATTTTAATCATATCCGGCGTGACGACATCCTTAATCTTTTCTTCCGTCCAATCCGAGATCCACTTGTTAATGAACTTTGCTGTTCCTGTTGGGTCGCCAGAGAAATCTAGTTCCTTGATGCCAGCCATGTAATTTACGGCTATGAGTTTGCGAAACTCCTTGATGGTGGGAAAGTGCTTGTGGACGAACATTGCATCGGCAACGGTCAGGTTATAATAATCGCCCTGGCCTTTATTCATTGACAATAGCGTGGCGTGAAAGGTTTCGTGGAGTTTAGACTGCAGTGGTCCGAACCTTAACACCTTCAACATCTCCGTGGCTGTTGAACCGCGGGCTCCGGCGTAGGCCATCGCCAGCGCTGTCGAGATGCTGCAAAGATAAGGTAAGTATTGTAAGGCAACTTGTTATAGCGCAATATTCAGTCCGCAAGACAGCTCAAAGCGCTTTACACTTTACTTCCGTGGTAGATCAGTCCAATCGAACACCATATCAACTTCTTTGAGAAGCATCCAGCCACACTACAATTAATGCACGAAGGCCGCTAATACAAGTATCCACCACTGTCTATAGCCAGGTACTCATTCACACAGCTGAGTGAACTGGAGCAATGTAGAGTGGAAAACAACTGTCCAAGATTTGAAACGGCAGCACAGGATTCGAACCCGGGTTCCGTCATAACACGTCACCATCAGTCTTGAAGAGTAGTTGATAACTGAGGGTTATGTGGCATGACCAGCAGACTAGCAACAGTGTGGTCACTTTTAAAACAGTGCTATTTTTATACACATTGATATTGTGTTGCATATTGTGAGGATACGTTCGTTCAAGCTGTATTTTACACGACAAAACCGTGGCGAAAATGTCACGTGGGTGACTATTGCAGATAAGACAGATTGGTCTAGCAGGTGAGGTGACGTCATAGTAATTATAACACATAATATGATATTATGATATACGTAATCAGTGTTTATAATACAAGACATGGGTGAGGATATGCGATTCACGTGAACTGCGAAGTGTATTTAAGTATATGTCAATTGTACTAAAAACGATCCATTGATTCATTCATTGAACAACCTGCCTTCAAACATAAATATGTGGACTGTTTTATGTTCGTTTATCCATACATGATTCACATGTTTGACACACTCATGCTAGTCTTTCGTTAGTAGTAGATATTTCTTAATTAGGAATATGTAGGGATAAGTATCCAACGTCTACATAACTGTTATTTAGACAGATTATGTTTGGACTGTCACTCCGCAGTGCGCACATAACACGTTATTTATTAATAGTATAGTTATAATTGTATATTGTATAATATTGTATTCATTTTAGTGAGTACGCCTTGATGCTCGGATGTATAAAACTATAGGCGTCATATAGGTAAGATCATTTAGCATACGACATATTCCTTGATAAGTGCGTGGTCAACATAATTTTATTATTACAAAATCCGCTACAAGCAAGCTATTAGATTAACTGTCAGGTTTAAGCTTGTAGACATACAGTTTCTAACATCGTGTAATATTCATAATTATTAATAGTCAAAATAATGCATGTTAATGCCCGTTTATCAGAAGTAAGTATACACATCGTCAGTCATTTAGTCAAATATTTACAAAAAGTCAAACATCAAGCTAGACAATTACTACTTTCACCTGGTGAATTCAAGTCAACGTAATTTGTAGCCACGATCCCTGTGGTGCTGTTAATGAAATTACACTCTTTTGACCCGTACCTACATTCCTACCTGAATGGAGAGAAGAATATGTTCTTCTTCCCGGTCGCGCTGTCGTCTTTGGTGATCTGTTTGTAGAGGCAAAACGCGAAGTTGCCGTTTGCTCTGGCCAACTTCCACACATTGTACGATGACGTCACATCGATCGCACCAAGTAGGAGAAGCGACGCCGTGATGACCCACACGTTCCACATGGCTGCGTCTGGTTGAACATTACAAACACAGTAACTGTGACTATTGAAAACGTTCTACGTATACAATTTCGAAATGATAGAGTTACAACAGCTGTCACTGTTGGTACACGACGTAGGGCGTCCGTTAGTTACCAAGGTATATACTTTGTCCCCACGATATAATTTACACAACTTTGTGCGGTCTTTATTCTCTTAAGTAGTAAGGTGAAATATCTTTAGCTTTTTGAAAATGTCAATAAGAATAACATGTAAGCACCATGTATCTTATCATTTTCTGTTCATGCATTATTGCTAGTTGCAACTATATGTAAATAAATTGCGATATTGCATGTGTTATCGCTTAACCACAAACCTATTACGTTTCACCAGTGTAATGCAATGAAACATAATGCAGAAAGGAATGAAGGCGATTTTAATTAATACTAAGTTCTTGTGACAACAACATGCATTCTGAATGTTTACTACCTGCCAATTCGTGTTTACATCTTTTATGAAGCTCGGATTAATTGTTCGTAGTTTGAAAGATTCCGCCGGTAACACTTTGAAATGGTAAACAATAAGTTTAAACAAAAACCCAGGAAAATAGTTAACTACAATACTCTTTGATGTTTAATTGTCCACGTTTTAAACAGCAGACATCGCGCTACAAATTACAACTCGGCCAATTCTCGGCAGAGGATCTGCAACATCCCTTTGATGGTTGAAACTGACCAACAACCAAACCTGTTCGAAGCTGTACGATACTGTTGACGCGCCTGGCTTCAAGATCGTCTCAACACCACAGTGAGAAAAAGAGACAACTCAACCCGCGACAGGGTCCTGTTTATATTACCCAGCAAGACGCGGGGTGCCGGCCCAGACGAGGAGTTATTGATGTATGCGGTCCACTCGTAACACGCAGTGCGTGTCACGGTTTTGTGTGAATCAAATCCAGAGAAACGGCGCGAATGACGTTAATGTCAAGGCGAATGACGTTAATGTCAAGGGGTAGGGCACTTTCAAAGAAGGCATAAGCACACGCTGTGGGGATTGATTCAAATATTCATGTTTACGAATTAACCGAGTAGACCTACTTGAAAGGGGTCTTAATGTATCTTAATGTATCAATGGGACCGACTACACGACATGACACACGTGTGGACGCTTCCATGGGATAATAGTCTGGTCTTGAATGTGTGGGCGTTCACCTTTATTAGTACAACGAGAGAGAGAGAGAGAGAGAGAGAGAGAGAGAGAGAGAGAGAAGAGAGAGAGAGAGAGAGAGAGAGAGAGAGAGAGAGAGAGAGAGAGAGAGGACGGACGGACGGACGGACGGACGGACGGACGGACGGACGGACGGACGGACGGACGGACGGACGGACGGACGGACGGACGGACGGACGGACGGACGGACGACGACAGACAGACAGACAGACAGACAGACAGACATACAGAGCCACATAGACACATAGACACAAAACACATAGACACATAGACACATAGACACATAGACACATAGACACATAGACACATAGACACATAGACACATAGACACATAGACACATAGACACATAGACACATAGACACAT
>JAODUO010003051.1:10000-33364 GCA_025642075.2 Ridgeia piscesae
TCTTTATACTGTCCCCATGTAGATGACGTCACTGAGAGAACGAGCAGGCCACAAGTGTAAACATTTTATCTGTCCCCCATGTAGATGACGTCACTGAAGAACGAGCAGGCCACAACGTGTAAACATCTTTATACAGTCGACATGTAGATGACGTCACTGAGAGAACGAACAGGCCACAACGTGTAAACATCTTTATACTGTCCCGTGTAGATGACGTCACTGAGAGAACGACAGGAACGTGTAAACATCTTTATACTGTCACATGTAGATGACGTCACTGAGAGAACGAGCAGGCCACCGTGAAAAAATCTTTATACTGTCCCCATGTAGATGACGTCACGAGAGAACGACAGGCCACAAGTGTAAACATCTTTATCTGCCCCCTGTAGATGACGTCACTGAAGAACGAGCAGGCCACAAGTGTAAACATCTTTATACGTCCACATGTAGATGACGTCACTGAGAGAACGACAGGCCACCGTGTAAACATCTTTATACTGTCCCCTGTAGATGACGTCACTGAGAGAACGACAGGCCCCAAGTGTAAACATCTTTATACTGTCCACATTTGATGACGTCACTGAAGAACGAGCAGGCCACAAGTGTAAACATCTTTATACTGTCCCCTGTAGATGACGTCACTGAGAGAACGACAGGCCACAAGTGTAAACATTTTATACTGTCCCCTGTAGATGACGTCACTGAGAGAACGACAGGCCACATGTGTAAACATCTTTATACTGTCCCATGTAGATGACGTCACTGAGAGAACGAGCAGGCCACAACGTGTAAACATCTTTATACTGTCCACATGTAGATGACGTCACTGAGAGAACGAGCAGGCCACAACGTGTAAACATCTTTATCTGCCCCCTGTAGATGACGTCACTGAAGAACGAGCAGGCCACAAGTGTAAACATTTTATACTGTCCACATGTAGATGACGTCACTGAGAGAACGAGCAGGCCACAACGTGTAAACATCTTTATACTGTCCACATGTAGATGACGTCACTGAGAGAACGAGCAGGCCACAACGTGTAAACATCTTTATACTGTCCACATGTAGATGACGTCACTGAGAGAACGAGCAGGCCACAACGTGTAAACATCTTTATACTGTCCACATGTAGATGACGTCACTGAGAGAACGAGCAGGCCACAACGTGTAAACATCTTTATACTGTCCACATGTAGATGACGTCACTGAGAGAACGAGCAGGCCACAATGTGTAAACATTTTTATACTGTCCACATGTAGATGACGTCACTGAGAGAACGAGCAGGCCACAACGTGTAAACATCTTTATACTGTCCACATGTAGATGACGTCACTGAGAGAACGAGCAGGCCACAACGTGTAAACATCTTTATACTGTCCACATGTAGATGACGTCACTGAGAGAACGAGCAGGCCACAACGTGTAAAACATATTCCCCTGTAGATGACGTCACTGAGAGAACGAACAGGCCACAACGTGTAAACATCTTTATACTGTCCACATGTAGATGACGTCACTGAGAGAACGAGCAGGCCACAACGTGTAAACATCTTTATACTGTCCACATGTAGATGACGTCACTGAGAGAACGAGCAGGCCACAATGTGTAAACATCTTTATACTGTCCACATGTAGATGACGTCACTGAGAGAACGAGCAGGCCACAACGTGTAAACATCTTTATACTGTCCACATGTAGATGACGTCACTGAGAGAACGAGCAGGCCACAATGTGTAAACATCTTTATACTGTCCACATGTAGATGACGTCACTGAGAGAACGAGCAGGCCACAATGTGTAAACCCTCGTTTTTTTGTTAAACTTAATGGGGCTCACGGCGGGGCCCCCCACGTTAAACCTTTTTACGCCAGTTGTAGGTGCGAAAAGGAAACAGAAAAGGTTTGGACAATTTAAAAATGTCAAGGGACCCACTAAAACAAACACGGAACATCTTTATCGAAGAAAATAAGCCTAGAAGGACCAATTAACATTTTATAAAGGCAAATGTAATTTTCGTTTTTAGGAACAGAAGGAATGGAAAATTTTTACCCCACATGAAACTATTGAAAAACCACAGCCAATTTTTCATAATATTCATTAGTGACGGGGCACTAAAAGACAGACGTGTGCTCCGTGTCATTAAATACGAAAAACAGAAAACAATGTAAACAAAATTAAAAACTGCTGTAGATAAAATCAGGGGAAGGAGACTGTAAAACCTTTTCGTCCCCTAGTGGCGCCCCCCGGGAAAGCACAATTAAATAATTATATTTCCATTTTTAGCACTTTGAGAACCAAATAAATCTTGTCATAACCAGAACCCACACCAACTTAAATAAAATTACAGGTAAAAAAAAAAAAAAAACAAAAAAAAACAACAACAAAACAAAACAAAAAAACAACAAAAAAACAACCAAAAAAACAAAAAAACAACAAAAACAAAACAAAACAAAACAAAAAAACAACAAATTAAACATTAAATTACTTTGGGAAAAAATAAGAAAACAACCAAGTTAAAAAAAATCTTTATATGTACATTTAGAGGTATAGAAAAAAACACTTAAAATTTATATTGGGGACTGTGTTTTTACTGAAGAAAGCAAACACGTTTATTCTTATTGTTATTTTATGACACCTTTGAGCACAGGAATTGTAACCTTTAAAAATTTTTAAATTAAAATACTATGAAAAGACAGAAGAAATTACGTCAATGTGAACGTATGAGGAGAAGACAAATTACATTTTTTAGGGAATGTGGTGAACGTTTTATTTTTAGGCCCAAGAAAATTAAACCCCGTTTTTTTTAAAAGAAACCCCAAATATGGAAAATAGTTGTTTTGGCAATAATTGGGTTAAAGTTTCAAGTTACACCCATATCAAGATTAAACGATACCTTTTTTATATATGGCGCGTCATTTGTTCACGCCCAAACATTAACATAAGCTACGGCGAGTTATAGCTTGTGTGTGTGTGTGTGTGTGTGTGTGTGTGTGTGTGTGTGTGTGTGTTGTGTGTGTGTGTGTGTGTGTGTGTGTGTGTGTGTGTGTGTGTTGTGTGTGTTGTGTGTTGTGTTGTGTTTGTTGTGTGTGTGTGTGTGTGTTGTGTGTGTGTGTGTGTTGTGTTGTGTTTGTGTTTGTGTGTGTGTGTGTTTGTGTGTGTGTTGTGTGTGTGTGTGTGTTTGTGTGTGTGTGTTGTGTGTGTTGTGTTGTGTTTGTGTTGTGTTTGGTGTGTGTGTGTGTTGTGTGTGTGTGTGTGTGTTGTGTTTGTGTGTGTGTGTGTGTGTGTGTGTGTGTGTGTGTGTGTGTGTGTGTGTGTGTGTGTGTGTGTGTTGTGTGTGTTGTGTGTGTGTGTGTGTGTGTGTGTGTGTGTTGTGTTTGTGTGTGTGTGTTGTGTGTGTGTGTTAAATGTGTGTGTGAGTGTGTTGCGTGCGTGCGTGAGTGCGCGTGCGCTGTTTGCATGTAAAATATACGTTCCTATATAGCATCGCATCTAGTCCTCAGTACAAACCAAGATGCTCCCAGACTAACCTGTTCAATTTAACACCACGTCGACGTCTGTAGGAAGCATCCAGCTGCATTGTCATTAATGCGCGAAGACTATTCGTGCACAACTGTCCCACATACAGCCAGATACTCACATATGTATGTATATATATATATATATATATATATATATATATATATATATATATATATATATATATATATAAATGAGAGCAATACTGAGTGAACGAACTTGGTTGTTCTTCGACACGGGAGCACACGATTCGAACAATGGTTCTCATAGTCGAGAGTCCATAGCTATATAACGTTATACCCACTGATCCACCCAGTACTAATATATGTACTAACATACGTACGAATGTACATATTTGTGCGTGTACGTGTAGTGAATCTGGTGACTCTACAACAACAGGCACAACCCGTGTACGGTTCGAATAAAGAAAATGTTCAAGCAAGACGTAATGTGTTAGCCACTCTATGTTGACACTGGCGACTGTCCACATAGCAGCTACAACGAAGAGAGTGACACGCGCAAGACCACTGCCCGCAAAGTATTGGCCGTATTGAAATGCAGAATCTTGAATCGGATGGGAAGACACAGTGTGTACAAATACAGCTGGTGACGAACAACGTCGGAACGTGCGAGTCGTCTAGAGTTGCAGTAGCATGGAACAAGTCCCTACATTTGAATGACGACCTTGTTAATTGAGTGTTACTGCGGAGGGTGTACGGCCTGGTGCGGCCACTCAATGCAAGGGAGCCGTCTTGTTTTGAAATATTGGATTCTTTAAAGGGTGACACTGGCTGGTGCAGACGTTGCATGGAGGGGGTTACCTAATAAATACTGTTGACATTTGACGATCATCATAAAGGACAGTCTCAGCCTGGTACGTACAGGCTCGGCTCAAGCCAACTCGCTCATAAACAACTCGATATGTGGTACTCGGACACGCACACGCGCATGCACACATGCTTATGCGCGCGCACGCACACACACACACAACACACACATACATACATACATACATACATACATACATACATACATACATACATACATACATACATACATACATACATACATACATACATACATACATACATACATACATACATACATACATACATACATACATACATACAAAATACATACATACATACATACATACATACATACATACATACATACATACATACATACATACATACATACATACATACATACATACATACATACATACATACATACATACATACATACATACATACATACATACATACATACATACATACATACATACATACATACATACATACATACATACATACATACATACATACATACATCATAGCAAAACATACATACATACATACATACATACATACATACATACATACATACATACATACACACAGGCACACGAATCACATCAATATTTTCTCCGATTTAGAAGAGGGCGTCGGTAAATGGTCAGAGTCCGCTAACATGTCATATGAAGGTTTTAAACATCCTATTTCACAGATATCAGGCGACCATTTCACTGACGTTGTCAAGAGCTCTTAGTCATTATTTTGCTCTTTAAAGTCAATTTGATCTTTAACTGTGTCTTGGATACCTGGACACTGCCACGACTGTGTCACAGAGATCGTGTTCTCGGTAATATAACAAGAACACTTTAAGTAAATATAACATGTATCAACTGGTTATATTTAGTGGTGTTGTTTTCTTAAGAGCTCTTTGTCTTAATGAAACGGTATCCTGGTGACAGTAAATATGCAAGACTAAACATTCAATCGCAGGACCTCAAACATTAGCCATGTAACAAATATGTTCGCACTACATGCTGAAGTAAGACTAATTTTCAAAATAAGTCTTTCAACATGCTATTTATTTTATATGTTTTATATTTAATTGTCCTTTTAGTTGCAGATTTATACCCCCATGCACATCATTCAGGGATACATTTATATCAAGGCAAATTATTCCAACCGAATTATTTCATAGTGTTGGTTATGCTACATGAACAAATATTCACGTACCCATCCAAAACAGTTATTTTCATCAAACCATTTTTCAATGCGCATAAATAATAAGGTAATAAATCGTATCGTCTACAACGCTTATTTAAGTGCAGAAGAACAGTTGAAACAAAACGAGTTATCACTCATCATCATAAAACGCATTTTGTGTATTCGTTGAATTACATCTTACAAGGGTGTAGGCTGACATCATCGTTTTATTTTTGTTTTGCTTGTTTTACTCCTTTGTCTTTTATTTATTTATCTATTTATTTATTGTCATCTTTTTTGAAACGTGTATCCTTTGTAAATATGTCATAAGATGCTGTATTACTGATGCAAATGATGTGCGAATGGCTCTTGCATAAAACATTGTGAAATCTAAGTATGTTACCGAGTGAAAATACAATTATCAATCAATCAGTCAGTCAATCAACCAATCAATAGGTAGGAAAGAAGTAGTATTCAGTGTATTTCAATGTTTCCTTAATTCTGTTCACGCAAGAACTAATTAGACAACATTAAGTTCAAATGAGTTCTGCCAGTAGACACAGACGTATATATCAATGTCCAGTGTTGCTGGATTTCTTGGTTTGTGCTATTTCGCTGCTGGATTCACGAGACGTCCGAGAAACAAAATCGATTTGGTCTTGTTGTCGCGAATCAGGAAGAGGAACGGATGATCGGCGATGAAGTCCTGATCCAAAGGCCGAGGTTGTGGCCCGTGTCGAAGCACTACAACGGTAGCTGGGGCGGCTTCCGTTCCTTCCTCGTCGACTCCGATGAACGCCTTGTGGATGACGTCTGATATGTGTAGTCTACGGCCGATACCATTGAAGTTAGCGGCGCCCGTGAACGCGAGTCTCATTCCCATTGCGATCAGCAACTCCGGCAACCGTTTGCCGACGGTCATCTCGAATCTGGGGATTGCCACGGCCAGACGTCGCCTGCGCATGCGCGCTAAAGCGGAAGTGACAGACCGATAAGTGAGTTTGCTCTCGAGCGCTGCAAGACCGTCCTTTTTAGTCGGCAGCAGGATGTACATGGCGAGTCGGTCTCCTTCGTACGGCAGCTCCACGATCTGACAATGTAAACGACGGTTCAGTTTGTAATTGAATCGAGCAGTTTGGGTCATCATGTGGACAGATGTACGTTGTTCTGAGGCGACGTGGAACAGAACAGACACTGTCTGGTGAAGGTCGAATGGAAACTTCCATTTCCCTTTGAAGTAGATCGCGTTTGCCAGAGCTACATTTGCACCTGCCACATCGGCTGGAGACACAATGTTCTTAATCTTGTCGTTGGTCTTGTTTTCGACCCACCTATTGATGTAGTCGGCCGATGCCTTTGGATTTTTGTCAAATTCAAGCAGTTTGAAACTGGCGGAATAGTACTTGGCTAAATCTCTATGAAACGAGGGGCGAATGGAATATCTTGTGTCGACGAATACACCGTTGGCCAGTGCGAGAGTGTATTTTCCATGACTGGCATTCATTGAACTCAGGGTAGCACGGAAAGTTGCATGGATGTTGAACTTGAGTCGTCTAAACCGGAGAACCTGACGCATCTCATAGGCTGTCTTACGTCGAGCTCCGGCATACGTCATCGCAAGGGCTGTTGATATGCTGAAGTAGCAAAGCATAAAAGCAACTAAGCAAGAAACACTACAGCGCAAATTATCATCACATTACGGCATATTTAACTGGTTTCGTCAGATTAACAGGGATCACGGTATGACTAGCAAATATATTATATTATATAATTCCGGCCCAAGATCATTTGCAACACCAAAGCATATTAATAGTTTATGACATCATATTTGACAGTCAAAGAGGAACCGTCTTACATTGCCGATACATGGCAACTTTAATCATAAAGGTCGCGTGAAAGACACACACACAACCACACACACACACTCACTCACCACCACCACTCACTACACAACACACACACCCAACACAAACTATAACACACACACCACACACACTCACACACAACACACACTCACACACACACACACACACACACAACACACACACAACAACACACACACACACACATATATATATATATATATATATATATATATATATATATATATATATACACACACACACACACACACACACACACACACACACACACACCACAAACCCTACGTTCAGCAGATCTTCTTCTGTTCTCATTTTATAATGTGTTCACCGTCAATCTGTTATTTTTACTCTCTAATATAATTTGCAATTTTCTCTCTCTCATTCATGTTGTAAGTATATGTTATAACTTTAAAAACTCATTTTAATTATATGATCTACTCAGCATATACATGTAGTTCTTGTTACCTGAATGGAGAGAAGAACTCATTACTTCTGTCTTCGTTTTCAATTATCTTGCTGTAGAGGCGGAAGGCGAAGTTGCCGTTAGCTCTCGCCAACTTCCACACCTTGTTCGGTGACGTCACATCGACGGCGCCAAAAAGAAGAACGGCTCCCAGGAGTAGCAAGTGGTTCCACATGGCTGACTCCGACTGTCAATAAAAACGAACGAAGGGTAAACTAGGACCGTGGGACCTTTGCTCTACGGGTGATTTGTTTTTGTGTTATTGCATTCTGAGTTTTATATAAAGTGTTGTGTAACCATGTTAAATGATAACATAAAAAAGTGTATATATATATATATATATATATATATATATATATATATATATATATATATATATATATATATATATATAAAAAACGACAAACATAACATTACGCTTTATTCAATGGAAATAATCTGAAATTATCATCAGGATATAGCAAACGGTTTTAAATAGAATTCATACAGACGTGACGTTTTCACACAATATTTGCCAGCAGTGAGTATCGTTTTGAAATGGTAAACACACAACTTCCATGCTGCACGAGTTATATGTGATATATAAACACGATAACAATAATAACTAAATCCATACCTCAATGAAAACGAAATTACGTCCACGTTCTTTCCTGCGTCACGTTCGTCGCGAGGTTGATGCAAGACTAAGATGACGACATACAGAGACTGTCGTGGAAAAGGAATCGTTGTACGAATGGTGATTATGAATCATGCTCCACGGGGAGAAGTCTAGACTACCCACGCTGAGAAATGAAGTGACTTGGCAATGTGGGCGAACACACTGTGTGGGCGAGGTATTGGGTGGATGTGTGTAACTACGTAGCGTGCAGGTGCGACACACGCCAGGTGGATAACTGTGCTAAGTAAACTAGAGCGTGCTAAGTGAACCAGAGTGTGCTAAATGGCCATGTATGTGCTAGGGGGATTAGTATATGGTGAGTGGACTTGTGTGTGCTAAGTGGAATAGTGTGTGCAAAGTGGAATAGTGTGTGCAAAGTGGAATAGTGTGTGCAAAGTGGAATAGTGTGTGCAAAGTGGAATAGTGTGTGCAAAGTGGAATAGTGTGTGCAAAGTGGAATAGTGTATGCAAAGTGGAATAGTGTGTGCAAAGTGGAATAGTGTGTGCAAAGTGGAATAGTGTCTGCTAGGTGGAATGGTGTGTGCTAGGTAGATTAATGTGTGCTAAGTGGACTAGTGAGACTATGCTTATCCACTTAGCACACATTGATCCACTTAGCACTCTGAAGTCTACTGGCCGGGGCGGGGCTTGGTGTGCGTGTGCTGTGCTGTGCTGTGGTGTGGTTGCGTGTGGTGTGCGTGTGGTGTGGTGTGGTGTGCGTGTGCGGGGCGTGTGCGTGTGCGTGTGCGTGTGCGTGTGCGTGTGCGTGTGCGTGTGCGTGTGCGTGTGCGTGTGCGTGTGCGTGTGCGTGTGCGTGTGCGTGTGCGTGTGCGGGGGTGCGTGTGGTGTGCGGGGTGCGTGTGCGTGTGCGTGTGCGTGTGCGTGTGCGTGTGCGTGTGCGTGCGTGTGCGGGGCGTGTGCGGGGCGTGTGCGTGGGGTGCGTGTGCGTGTGCGTGTGCGTGTGCGTGTGCGGGGCGTGTGCGTGTGCGTGTGCGTGTGCGGGGGTGTGCGGGGCGTGTCGTGGGTGTGGTGTGGTGTGCGGGGTGTGGGGCCGGGCGGGGCGTGTGCGTGTCGTTGGGTGGGGGCTGTGGTGTGCGTTGCTGGGTTTGGGGGGGCGTTCGTGTCGTGGCGTGTGCGTTGGTGCGTGTGCGTGTCGGTGCGTGGCGTGGCCTGTGCGGGCGGGCGGGCGGGGGGGCGTTGCGGTCGGGCGTGTGCGGGCGTGGCGTTGGGGTTGCGGTGCGGGCGTGTCGTGGCGTTGCTGTCGTTGCGTGTGCGTTGCTGTCGGGCGTGTCGTGTGCGGGCGTGTGCGGGGGTGTGCGTGTGGCGGTGCGTGTCGTGTGCGGGCGTGTCTGTGCGTGGGTGTGCTGTGCGGGCGTGTCTGGCGTTGCGGGCGTGTGCTGGCGGGCGTGTGGTGTGCGGTGCTGTCGTTGCGGGCGTGGCGGGCGTGTCGTGGCTGGCGGTGCTGTGCGTTGCGGTGGCGTTGCGTGTGGTGTGCGTGTGGTGTCTGTGCTGGCGGGCGTTGGGGTGTCGTTGCGTGTCGTTGCTGTGCGTGTCGTTGGTTGCGGTGCTGTGCGGTGCGGTCTGGCGGGCGTTGCGTTCGTGTGCGGTGGGTGCGTTGCGTGTGCTTGCTTGCGTTCGTGTCGTGTGCGGGTTGCGTGTCTGGCGTGTGCTTCGTTCGTTGCTGTGGTGTGCTGGCGTGTGCTTCGTTTTGTCTGTGCTGTGCGTTCTGTGCGGTGCTGTGCGTGTCTGTGCTTGCGTGTGCGGGCGGTCGTGTGCGTGGCGTTGCGTGGCGTTGCGTGGCGTGTGCGGGGCGTGGTGCGTGGCGGTGCGTGGCGGTTCCGGGCCGTTGCGTGTGCGTGTGCTGTCGTTCGTTGCGTGTGGGCGTGTCGTGTCGGTGCGTGTGCGTGTGCTGTGCGTTCGGGGTTGCGGGCGTTGCGGGGTGTCGTGTCGTGTCTTCTGTGCCCCTTGCGTGTCTTGCGTTCTGTCTGTCGTTCGTTGCTGTCTGTCGTGTCTTTTCTTCGTTCTGTGCGTGTTGTGCTTCGTTGCTGTGCTGTGCTGTGCGGTTCGTTGCTGGCGTGTCTGTGCTGTCGTTGCGTTGGTTGGGTGCGTGTCGGGCGTGTGCGTTCGTGTGCCTGTGCGTGTCGTGTGCTGGCGTGTGCGTGGCGGGCGTTGCGGGCGGGCGTGGCGTGTCGTTGCGGGCGGTGCGGGCGGGCGGGCGGTGCGGTGCGTGTGCGGTGCTGTGCGGGGCGTTGCGGTGCGTGGCGTGTGCTGGCGTGGCGGTGCGTGTGCTGTGCGTGTGGCGGGCGTGTGCTTTGCTGGCGTGGCGGTGCGGTGCGTGTGCGGTGCGGTCCCGGGGCGTGTCGTTGCGGTGCGTTGCTGGCGTTGGGGTGTGCGTTGTCTGGCGTGTGGTTGCTGTGCTGTGCGGGCGTGGGGGCGGTGGGGTGCGTTGCGGGCGTGTGCGTGGCGGGCGTTGGGGTGTGCTGTGCGGTGCTGGCGTTCGGTGCTGTGCTGTCGGGCGGTCGGTGCGGGCGGTTTCGGGCGGGCGGGCGGTGCGGTGCTGGCCGGGCGTGGCGGGCGTGTGCGGGCGTGTGCGGGCGTGTGCGGTGGCGGGCGGGCTGTGCGTGTCGGGCGGGCGGTCGTGTGCGGTGCGGGCGTGTGGTGGCGGGGGGTGCGGGCGTGTGCGTGGGTGTGCGGTGCCGGGCGGTGCGGTGCGTGGCTGGCGTGTCGTGGTGCGTTGCGGTGCCCGTGCGTGTGCGGTGCGTGTGCTTGGGGTTGTGGCGGTGGCGTGTGCTGTGCGGGCGTGTGCGTGTGCGTGGCGGTGCGGGGGGGTGCGGGTGCGGGCGTGGGGGCGTGGCGGGCGGGCGGGCGGGCGGTGCGGGGGCGGGCGTGGCGTGGCGGGCGGGCGGTGGGGGGCGGGGTGGCGTGTCGGTGCTTGCGTTCTGTCTGGCTGTGCGTTGCGGTGCGGGCGTGTGCGTGGCGTGGCCCGGCGTCGGTTGGGGTGCGTGGCGGGCGGTGTGCGGGCGTGGCTGTCTGTGCTGTCGTGTCGTGGCGTGTCTGGCGTTGCGTGTCGTGTGCGGTCTGTCGTTGCGGGCGTTCGTGTGCTGTCTGGCGTGTGCGTTCGTGTCGTCGTTTGGGGTGTCGTGTGCTTGCGTGTCGGTGCGGTCGTTCTGGCGGTCGGTCGGGCGGGCTTGCTGTCTGTGCGTGTCGTGTCGTGTGCGTGTCGTTCTGTCGTGTCGTGTCGTGTCGTTGCGTGTCGTGTCTGTCGTTGCGTGTGCGGGCGTGTCGTGGGGCGGTGCGGTCGGTGCGTGTGCGGGCGTGTGCGTTGGCGTGTGCTGGCGTGGCGTGTGCGTGGCGGTGGTGGCGGTGTCGGTGCTGTGCTGTCGTTCGGTGCGTTCGTGTGCTGTGGTGTCGGTTTCTGTGCGGGCGTTGCTGTGCGTGTGCGTTGCTGTGCGTTGGTGGGGGCGGTGCTGTGCTGTGCTGTGGTGCGTGGCGGGGTTGCTGTCGTGGCGGGGTTGCTGTCGTGTGCGGGCGTGTGCGGGCGTGGCGTGGCGGGCGGGCGGTCGTTGCGGGCGGGCGGTGGGGCGGGCGGTGCGGTGCGTGGCGGGCGTTGCGGGCGGGCGGGCGGGCGGGCGGTGGTCGTTGCGTGGCGTGTGCTGGCGGGCGGGCGGGCGGGCGGGCGGGCGTGTGCTGGCGGGCGTGTGCGTGGCGGGCGGGCGTGGCGGTGCGTTGCGTGTGCGTGGCGTGTGGGGTGCGGGGCGTGTGTGCGGGGCGGTGGTGCGTGTGCGTGGCGTGGCGTGGCCCTCCCTCCCTGTCCCTGGCCCTCCCTCCCTGGCCCTGTCGTCCCTGTCCCCCGGGGCCCTGCCCTGTGCCCCCCGGGCCCGGGCCCCCCGGGCCCCCCCGGGCCCCCCGGGCCCCCCCCGGGCCCGGCCCCCGGGGGGGGGGGCCCCCACCCCCCCCCCCCCCCGGGGGGGGAAGGGGGGGGGGGGGGCCCCCCCCCCCCCCCCCCCCCCCCCCCCCGGGGGGGGGGGGGGGGAGCCCCCGGGGGGGGGGCGAAAACGCCCCCCGCCCCACGCCCGCGCCCCCGTGCCCCCCCAGCACGCCCGCCCGCCCGCCCCGCCCCCCCCCCCCCCCACCACCCCCCCCCCCCCCCCCTTTTCCTCTCTCCTCCCCCCCCCCCCCCCCCCCCCCCACCCCCCCCTCCCCCCCCCCCCCCCCCCCCCCCCCCCACCCCAAACCCCACCCCAACCCCCCCCCCCCCCAAAAACCCCCCCCCCCCCCCCCCCCCCCCCCCCCCCCCCCCCCCCCAAAAAACCCCCACCCCGCCTCCCCCGTACTCTCAACGCGTTTCGGGAAAAACCTGCGGCTCCGGGCAGTTAGCAACAAAATACCCATAAACATGAGCAAAAAGACGGCTCCTAAATGATATATTCTGTCGGCGATATCTCCGGTAATGCCAGGCATGTCATAGCCTAACAGGTGTTCTTGCTCGTAAACTATTTTGGGCAGTTACGACTCGAGTTCTTCAGTAAATTGTCGCTGGTTAGCAGACCGATCTCGCCAGAGGATTTATAAACAGTAGCGAAAATGTATTATCTTGGATTACGTTAATAAATATTATTTCTAAGTGCTCATATTTTTATTATGTTTGAGGATTAATAAAATGCATTCCCCGCTTATTATCATATCCCTCTTTTAGGTATCCGACAAAACTTTTAATGTTATGCAATAAATAGGAAAATTAGGCATTTTTTTCGAACAAGATAGTACGTTCGTAATGTTAAGAAATAAACCTATGACATGTAATTATGCGAGAGGCGATCTCTGGCAGGTTAGACCAATGTTTAAAATATAACTGTTTGATTTAATTACAATGATCAGCCTTCATGAACTACTTTTATGCCTAATTGGCTGAGATAGCTGATGAAGGAATTTCATGTCTTGGTTTTACCAAACAATTCACTTTATTTGAATAATTTTTGCAGTGCTATTTTAGAAGTCTGTTCTTTGTTATTAATACAACAATTATACCCGCCCACGTCAATGTGCTACACTAGTTGTATTTTGTGCATTGTAGTTTCTTGACGCTTTTCCCTGTTGTAATGACAGGAGGTTTAACCCAGGTATTTTTTTACTTACAGTGTACTCCGAGTTTTTAGTGCAGCAAATAAAGTAGTGGCATATACCCCCACCGATACGGTGTCAATTATATATAATGTTGGTGGTTGTTAATATGTCTAGGTCATGTAGATATTGAGTACCAATACCGTTACGGCCGGCATGCTTGCTGTGACAATGTACTGATGTACCTGTGGTGTTGTTTAGATCAGGTGTAAGTACATAAAACTATGTGTAATTAAGTTGGCCTATTTCAATCTACATTGGGGTCGCGCTGATGGTTTGCACAGGAGGGTGTATGCGACAGTTGGCGCATACAGGACGTGTTGTAATAATGTAAGAGTCTCAAATGCCGATATAGCTCTACAGTGGAGCATAATTACAGATGTGTTGACCCAATTACAGCCAGAATGTACTATTCTGTAACTGGTTTCAAAAGAGAGCAGATTTTCTTTCTTCCTTATCTTCTTCTTCTCTTTTTCTGCCTCGTATTATCTTTTTCATGCATCTCCGATATGCCACCGAATGTGTGGAAGTTAGCGAGGGCTAACGGCAACTTTGCAACTGTCTCTTCAGAAAGGTGGTCAAAGGCACTGCCAGGGATAGTTTTAAGATCAGTGTTGTACTGCGGTGTCATTTCTAAAACGTTAAATTGAACTGTATGTCATAGCGCCATTGTCTATTAATACCATCTACGGTATACAAATGAAAATTCGTTATAGAGTTTCATTAGTTTTAATATTGGGAAAGGCAGCGGTTAATTCGTGAAGGTATATCATAATATTTAAGATCTAACGTACGGATCTGGTAAAAACGTAAGACACAACACATTCGTACCTGATCATATCGCAAGGTATTTATTATTCATAGGTTTTGAACAAAATCTATTACATATCACTGAAAAAAACATTTTAGTATGGAAAATAATTTCTTTCCTTAATAGGGATTCGCCAGTACAATAAAAGTCCAACAACGCAACGCGTTAGTATTAATACAGTGGTATTCATTTGAATTCCATTCCAATCGTTACCATAATAAGACAACAACGATCCATCACACTTAGAAGTTAGAAATTGCATATAAACGAATCGAATACGTCTGGATAAAGTTCAGGTAGTTTGGATAACTTTCGGATGTCTCTTCAATAGACATTGACGTGCACCATCTCTTGCGGACGACTTCCATTTTATGGCTTCATGAGGCGTCCCATGAACAAGATCGAGCCAGTTGTGATGTCTCCAATGAGGAACAAGAAGGGGTGATTTGCGGTGAAGTACTTGAAGTTGAAGATGCCAGTCGGCATGGCTATAACGCCTGTGGCAGCGGCTGCCTCTGTGCCTTTCTCGCCCACAGTCACAAACGCTTTGTGTACGACCTCTGTTAGGTACAGCCGGACAGTAGGACTGATATCAGAGAAATCGGCATTCATTTCGTCGAACGCTTGCTTCATACCCATATCCTGCAGCACCTTGTTCAGTTTCATTCCAAGCGACATCGTAAATTTCGGAAGACGCACTTTAACTTCTTCCATACGGGCCATGGCCAAATCAGACACGACCGAATCAAATGTGACTCTGCTCTCCAGCGACGCCAGACCGTCTACCGTGTTGGGCAACAGGATGTACATGGACAATCTCTCTCCTTTGTATGGCAACTGCAGGATCTGGCAGTCCAGTTGGTTCATGTCCGAATACCGGAAGAACCCGACCTGTTCCATCATGTCCGCGTCAACCCATTCTGTGGCGGACAGATAGAACGGTGCTTTTCCGCTGCCTTCAGGGTTGAACGGATACTTCCACAATGCCTTGAAATAGATCGCGTTCACAAGAACCAGCGCTGCATTATTTACCATATCTTCAGAGACAAAGTCCTGTATTTTATCATGCGTCTGCTCTTCCACCCAGTTGTTGATGTAGTCAGCAGCAGCAGCTGGGTGCTTTTCAAAATCGAGTTCCTGTAATTCAGCAGAATAATATATCGCTGTAAGTTTCTTATATCTCAGACGTATATTGAAATCTTTCTGGGCAAACAACCGGTTTGCCAGAGCAAGGATATACTGGCCGCCGCTACCGTAGTTGAGTGAACCCAGAGTGGCCCGGAAAGTTGCATGGACGCTGAACCCGAAGTTGCAGTAGCCAAGCACGAGACACATCTCGTAGGCCGTTTGACGTCGAGCTCCGGCGTAAGTCATCGACAGAGCCGTCGATATGCTGAAATATCAAACCACTTCTTTGTGAACATTACTATCCAGTATAATCGAACACGTGACAACAATGAATGTATGAATACTGTGGGTAGCACCGAATGTCCAAATGTAGTTTGTATAAATAAATGTCCCATTGGTTCTGAACAGTCTATTGTAACTTGATGCGAATCCACGAATGTCATTATCCTGCCGAGACGAGACGACGAGACAGATCAGTTGCAAGATATACGTGGTGTCATCCTCACGGATCGAATTACTTATTATTACATATTTATTACATTAGCATTATTATTACACACGTTTTCGTTAGGTACGCAACACCGGCATGTGATGATACCGGTGGAATCATAATAAAATTTAGCAATCGCAGAACATATAAATTAGTGTATTCTTTGTTCATCTGTGTCGAAAAAAAACTTTAATGTCGCACGCACAGTATATATTTCAGTATCTGTTGTTATAAGATGTATTAAAGAACGTTTATTATACAAGAACGCTACACATTTATAATAGTATATTTTTCATCAAATTTGAAAAGAAACCTGTTAGTATTGAGAAACCAATTGCTAATAATGTTGCAGACTACCAATGTGAGCAGAGGCGAGCAAACAAGAAGAAGAAAGGGACATCCCATTTGAGTTGTGAAGATTAAAGAGGGAGGGACTGAAGACGATTGGCGGGATACGAATAATGGAGAGACACAACTGTTGACAGGGAGGGAAGGAGACCAGTTAATGGGAAGCAAACCACCATGTGAATAACATAGTGCAATGCGACGTAACTGTAAGACACACCTGAAAGGAGAGAAGAACACGTTGTCCCCATTGGCCTCGCTAACTACCGTCCTGTACATATCGTAGGCGAATCTACCGTTAGCTGCGGCCAACTGCCATACTCTGTACGATGACGTCACGTCGATGGCGCCCAGAAGAAGAACAGCTCCCAGGAGAAGCCAATGGTTCTGCATGGTTGAGTCTGTCTGAAACACACAGTTTTTAATTACAGCTCAGTGATACCAAATAGTGTGCCAGTTAAAAGTAATGCTGCACTAAAAAGGAAAGCGAGTCAAATAATATACGATCATGCCCGTCCACTGAAGCAGCTTTTCAGAAACTTGTGTTAGCAAGACGCCAAAAGCTAGCTAGCTATAAATAACGTATTCAATACATTAAATTGTGTGTATTCTCTGCCGTTGTAATTACGAAAGTTAATATTGTATACAACATAATTCACATGTGAAGAAGTGTGTGATGTTATGATTAATTTATCTGTCTATTATTTATTCCATCTATTTGTTCTAGTTATTTATTTAATCGTATTTATATACCAATTTGTAGTACTTATTATTATAGTGATTATGTTTATTATTATTTCATGTCCTATTATTAAAACACTGTTTTTAAGAAAATCGTTTACTGTCTACCCTTTAATTAGGAATGTTAGTTTATAAATAACCTGCATACGGCAGAGTTCCTACAGAAAGAATTATGTGACGATGTACTTGTTATTTATCTGTTATTTATTCTACCAATTGTGAATACTTATTTATATACTTAATTTATTAATTTAACCAACATTATTATTGTTACTGATATTGTCATTGTCTTTGTTATTATTATTATTATTATTATTATTATTATTATTAGTAGTAGTAGTAGTAGTAGTAGTAGTAGTAGTAGTAGTAGTAGTAGTAGTAGTAGTAGTAGTAGTAGTAGTAGTAGTAGTAACAGTAGTAGTAGTAGTAGTAGTAGTAGTAGTAGTAGTAGTAGTAGTAGTAGTAGTAGTAGTAGTAGTAGTAGTAGTAGTAGTAGTAGTAGTAGTAGTAGTAGTAGTAGTAGTGAAGTAGTAGTAGTAGTAGTATTAGTAGCAGTAGTAGTAGTAGTAGTAGTAGTAGTAGTAGTAGTAGCTAGTAGTAGTAGTAGTATAGTAATAGTAGTAGTAGTAGTAGTAGAGTAATAGCAGACTAGCTAGTAGTAGTAGTAAGTAGAGTAGTAGTAGCAGTAGTAGTAGTAGTAGTAGTAGTAGCAGTAGTAGTATTAATAATAATAATAAGTAGTAGTAGTAGTAGTAGTAGTAGTAGTAGTAGTAGTAGTAGTAGTAGTAGTAGTAGTAGTAGTAGTAGTAGTAGTAGTAGTAGTAGTAGTAGTAGTAGTAGTAGTAGTAGTAGTAGTAGTAATAGCAGCAGCAGAAGCAGCAGCAGTAGTAGTAGCAGCAGCAGCAGCAGCAGCAGTAGCAGTATATCTTATTGACTGTTTCTGGATCACCAATCTTATTACTAGCATTTTTATGTGTAACTGAAACAAACCACGTTTTTAAGATGATGTTTAAAAGGAAACTAAAGTCTTTTGAATCATGAATCTTGAAGTCATTTATTATAATGTTATCAAGTCAATCCTCAAAAATGTTGTACGTTTCAGTGGCACCATGCGTTATGTCAACACATGGCAGAAACTAAACCTGTCCATGATTTGTTGGGTAGTTAATCCGATGCAAAACCAATGCGGGTGACGTAATAAAGTTTGTGCTTCCATTGCGAAACCAAATTATGTCGGAAAGCGCATGACGACCTAAGGAACTACTTCACATTCTGTTCACAGACTTTGTGATTTCAAAACAGTTTGCAGCCTCGCAAATGTCGTACTTGCTAACGTGTAATGTTGAGCCATAACGCCATGTTTACAAACGTATAACAGTTAGCCAAGTCGCTGTTGTAAAACGGTAGTAAAGCACTGTATGTCATGACGTTCCACTGACCTGGTAAAATACACATACCTGTTCAGCGAATGATGCCGAGGACCTGTCCTGCGGTCCAGTACGTGGATCTGTAACAAAGGAACAGAAGTTACCGAGTTTATAGTGTTTTGTTTCTTATCTGATATGACAATGACGACAGTGAGCATGTCAAGTATGAATTATGACACCGGTGTCATGTACATGTGCTTGGATAAATCTTCTAATGTTTCACTCAACATAATAGCTCTAGACCAACGCCATTAGGTTCATACCATTCTCCGTCAGTTGCACGTTACCTTGGTTGCAGCGTCAAGCGATTCTTTAGGATTCCCCTTGAAGCGTTCTCGGCTGCAGTTGTGGGCTGGGTAAAAACACACAACATAACACCATCTTCAGTACAATAAACCAAACACAAATTATTGTGTGTTAGCCGTTTTGTTTTAGATAAGTCTGTGCATATTATGGGATATTCTCTTCTGCAGAGATCACCATCAAATGTGCGAAGAAGTTTCAGATGGATAAACGAAACGTTAAACATCTTTATAGTGTACATATGTAATTTTTATGATTTATTTATCTGTCTATTATTTATTCCATCTATTTGTTCTAGTTATTTATTTAATCGTATTTATATACCAATTTGAAGTACTTATTATTATAGTGATTATGTTTATTATTATTTCATGTCCTATTATTAAAACACTGTTTTTAAGAAAATCTTTTTTACTGTCTACCCTTTAATTAGGAATGTTAGTTTATAAATAACCTGCTTACGGCAGGGTTCCTACAGAAAGAATTATGTGACGATGTACTTGTTATTTATCTGTTATTTATTCTACCAATTGTAAATACTTATTTATATACTTAATTTATTAATTTAACCAACATTATTATTGTTACTGATATTGTCATTGTCTTTGTTATTAAAATTTTTAATTTTTTTAAAATTATGTATAAAATTTTTAAAAATAATAATAATAATAAAAAGAAATAAAATATAGTAAAATAATAATGTTGGTTAAATTAAAAAATTAAAAATTTAAAAAAAGTTTTTAAAACCAATTTTGGTAGAAAAAAATTAAAGGGAAAAAATTTTTTAAAAAGTCATCCCATAATTTTTCAAGGATTTTTCTAAAACCAAAAAGGGTAACAAAAATTTTAAAATTTGTTTTTTTAAAAATTGTACTAAAATTTGGTTTGTTAAAAAATTTGTGTGGTTTTTAAACCCCGCCCCAATGAGGAAAAAACGCTTTCAAAACCAAAAAGGAAACCCTTTTTTTTTTAACCCAAGGGGGAACGTGCAACTGACGGAGAATGGTATGAACCTAATGGCGTTGGTCAGAGCTATTATGTTGAGTGAAACATTAGAAGATTTATCCAAGCACATGTACATGACACCGGTGTCATAATTCATACTTGACATGCTCACTGTCGTCATTTTTAAACTAAAAAAACCCTTTCCCCTAAACCCCTTTTTTCAACCCCAAAGGGCCCCGGCCCCCAATTGTTAACGGTTTGTAAACATGGCGTTTAATGAACCTTTTAAACATTTAAAGAAAAACCCCAACCCAAAACACTTTGTTTGCGGGGGAAATTTTAAAAAAAATCTGTGAACAAAATGTGAAATATTTCCCTTTGGTCGTCGGGGCTTTCCGGCTAATTTGGGTTTCGCAAAGGAAAAGCCAAATTTTAAACGTCACCCGCTTGGTTTTATCGGTTTAACCCCCAACAAATCATGGACGGGTTTAGTTTCTGCCTGTGTTGACATAACGCATGGTGCCACTGAAACGTACAACATTTTTGAGGATTGACTTGATAACATTATAATAAATGACTTCAAGATTCATGATTCAAAAGACTTTAGTTTCCTTTTAAACATCATCTTAAAAACGTGGTTTGTTTCAGTTACACATAAAAATGCTAGTAATAAGATTGGTGATCCAGAAAATTTTATTAAAATACTCTTTCAACCTCTTTATTCTACTGTGATTTACAAAATTTTCTCTCTCTCTCTCCTCTTACTACTCTATTCTCTACT
The DNA here is from genome assembly GCA_025642075.2 of Ridgeia piscesae. Classification (NCBI taxonomy): domain Eukaryota; kingdom Metazoa; phylum Annelida; class Polychaeta; order Sabellida; family Siboglinidae; genus Ridgeia; species Ridgeia piscesae. Next base: position 30,612 of record JAODUO010003051.1, read on the forward strand.
CTCTACTCTCTCTCTCTCTCCCTTCTTCTTTTTTTGTGTGTGTCAACCTTTACTCTCTCTCTCCCCCTCTCTCTACTCTCTTTTTGTTTTTCTCTTCTCTTTCTTTCTCTACTCTTCTCTCTTTACTCTATATTACTCTTAACTTTTCTCCCTATTTCCCTTCTCTCTACTCTCTATTTATTTATTTTTCCCCCTACTCCCCCTTTCTACTTTTATGAAAACCTGTTGCTCTACTCCCAACTTTTTCTCTCTACTCTCTCCCTTGTTGTTTTGGGGAAAAGGAAATACAATAATAATAAATAAAAATTTTAATTAATTAAAAAATTGGAAAAAAAAATAAGATTTAAATTAAATAAAAAAAATTTTTTTAATAAACAAGAAATTTCGGGGTGGGAATAAATTTTAAACTAACTTTTCCTAAAAAAAGGGGTAGACATAAACATTTTTTTAAAAAACAGTGTTTTAATAATAGGACATGAAATAATAATAAACATAATCATTATAATAAAAAATTAAAAAGGTTTTGTTTAAAATAAAAAAAGAACAAATAGTGGAATAAATAATGGACGGATAAATTAATCTAACATCCACACTTCTTCCATGTAAATTTTTTTGGGGGAAATTAAAATTTTATTAAACTTTCGTTTTAAAAACGGCGAAAACACACTTTTTTGGTTTTAATACGTTTTTTAAAACTGTGTTTTGGCGCTTGCAAACCCAAAAGGTTTCCCCGGGGAAAGCTGTTTTTCCCTTTGGGGGGGCCATGGCGTATTTTAAAGAGTTTCCTTTTGGGCAGCTAACTTTAATTGGCCACTTTTTGGGTAAACTGAGCGGGAATTTGGGGACAACGTGTTCTTCTCTCCTTTCAGGTGTGTCTTACAGTTACGTCGCATTGCACTATGTTATTCACATGGTGGTTTGCTTCCCATTAACTGGTCTCCTTCCCTCCCTGTCAACAGTTGTGTCTCTCCATTATTCGTATCCCGCCAATCGTCTTCAGTCCCTCCCTCCTTTCCCCCCCCCAAATTTTTGAATTGGAAAAAAAATTTAAAAAAACTATTATAAATGTGTAGCGTTCTTGTATAATAAACGTTCTTTAATACATCTTATAACAACAGATACTGAAATATATACTGTGCGTGCAAAATTAAAAGTTTTTTCGACACAGATGAACAAAGAATACACTAATTTATATGTTCTGCGATTGCTAAATTTTATTATGATTCCACCGGTATCATCACATGCCGGTGTTGCGTACCTAACGAAAACGTGTGTTTAAAAATTTAATTAAAAAATGTAATTGTTTACCTTAACCCCAAAACCAAAATTTTTTTCCGGGTTAATTTTTTGGTAATTAAAAATGTTTCTTTTTTTTAACCCCCCAAAATATTCATACATTCATTGTTGTCACGTGTTCGATTATACTGGATAGTAATGTTCACAAAGAAGTGGGTTTTTTAAATTTTTAGAGGCTCGGCGGCTCTGTTTGGGCAACCTTTCCGGGATTTTATAATAGGTAGCGGCCCGAATCCCCTTGGGAAACCGGGGTTCCCTTTCCAAAAACCGGTTAAAAAACCGGTTTTTATTTCAAGTAAAAAAGGGGGGAAACAAAAGCGATAAAAAAATTTTCTCTTTGGAAAAACCCTTTTAACCTCATTTTAAATTTGGAATATGTTAAATAAAAAAAAACCCCCCGGCCCCCCTGGGGTTAAAAATGGAAACGGGGTTTTTCCGGATTGGTGAAAAGGTAAACCCGTTCCCAAAAAGGGGGAGAGCCGAACCCCTTTCCCCCAATCTGGGGGCCCGGCCGGGCAAAAAGGTGCTGCAGGATATGGGTATGAAGCAAGCGTTCGACGAAATGAATGCCGATTTCTCTGATATCAGTCCTACTGTCCGGTTGTACCTAACAGAGGTCGTACACAAAGCGTTTGTGGCGGTGGGCGAGAAAGGCACCGAGGCAGCCGCTGCCACAGGCGTTATAGCCATGCCGACTGGCATCTTCAACTTCAAGTACTTCACCGCAAATCACCCCTTCTTGTTCCTCATTGGAGACATCACAACTGGCTCGATCTTGTTCATGGGACGCCTCATGAAGCCATAAAATGGAAGTCGTCCGCAAGAGATGGTGCACGTCAATGTCTATTGAAGAGACATCCGAAAGTTATCCAAACTACCTGAACTTTATCCAGACGTATTCGATTCGTTTATATGCAATTTCTAACTTCTAAGTGTGATGGATCGTTGTTGTCTTATTATGGTAACGATTGGAATGGAATTCAAATGAATACCACTGTATTAATACTAACGCGTTGCGTTGTTGGACTTTTATTGTACTGGCGAATCCCTATTAAGGAAAGAAATTATTTTCCATACTAAAATGTTTTTTTCAGTGATATGTAATAGATTTTGTTCAAAACCTATGAATAATAAATACCTTGCGATATGATCAGGTACGAATGTGTTGTGTCTTACGTTTTTTCCAGATCCGTACGTTAGATCTTTTTTTAAATTAAAATTTAAACCCCTGCCTTTCCCAATATTAAAACTAATGAAACTCTATAACGAATTTTCATTTGTATACCGTAGATGGTATTAATAGACAATGGCGCTATGACATACAGTTCAATTTAACGTTTTAGAAATGACACCGCAGTACAACACTGATCTTAAAACTATCCCTGGCAGTGCCTTTGACCACCTTTCTGAAGAGACAGTTGCAAAGTTGCTGTTAGCCCTCGCTAACTTCCACACAT
>JAODUO010003052.1:0-17248 GCA_025642075.2 Ridgeia piscesae
GTCTGCATCACTGCTCACTGCCAGTCGGTTCCCGCGCGAATGACGGTGAACACCGATGTAATAGGAAGTAACGATCAGTGGGACGTTGATAATTTTTTTTAAAACCGGCTTATTAAGGAAAACTTTTGTACCCTAAGGACCTACAACGTACACATTTTTTCAACAATAGCATTTTAAAATGACCTCTTTGTGCTTGAAAGTTGTCGTTTGGGTGCTGACAAAAAGGACGCTGTGTGTGTGTGTGTGTTGTGTGTGTTGTGTTTTGGTGTGTGTGTTTTGTGTGTTTTTTTGGTGTGTGTTTGTTGTTGGGGGGTTTTTGTGTTTTTTTTGTGTTTGTTTTTTGGTTTTGTTGTTTGTGTGGGGTTTGTTGGTTGTGTGTGTGTGTGTGTGTGTGTGTGTGTGTGTATGTGTGTGTGTGTGTTTTTAAAGCACCCAATAATTATATGAATCCATAGATTTATATAAAACTTCATAATTGAAATATAATTACATTTTATTAACTATTTGTAATTGTATTTGACACTACTTAAAATGAATTGGTTGTATACATTTGTATTTAAATACTTCCCTAAATTATTTGATTTATTTTCAAATAATATTTCAAGTACTTTTATTTGAGTACGGTTATTATTAAATGAAGAGTTAGATTTCATTCGCTTTTCTTCAGTAAAAATTTTTCACTAGATCATTTGAAAATTGACCAATTTTCTAGTAAGAAAAAAAACCCATTATCACTGAGGTCATACCAATGAAAGCAGGGTAAATTTTCTAGTTGTCATCTGTGAACAGCTTGGTGTTGTTGCTAACACGACTGCTAACACATATTTGCTCTGTATGGTCTGAGAGGAGGTAGGAGTTTCTCAAACATCATTACTTGCCCACACTGTTGACATTTGACAGCATACCAACTGTAGCTATATAGGAATATATCATGTAATAACGACACAAATATGATGATGTATTGATTTGACCACATATACAGGGTCCTTGAATAATAAGAATTATTATTCACTTATGGGAAAAACCTATTCACTGTACATTGTGAGACAGTTTATTTTGCCTATTGTGCCAGTCACTGATGTTTCCACTGATTAAAGCTACTCCCTCCACTCATTCCCGTAAAAATCGTTTGCTCCTAGCGATTTTTTGTAATTTCACAAAAAGCGGAGGTATCAAATACTCCCTAATGATTGCTTAGTTGGTTTATGCATGTTACATATTACTTCTATTTTTCTGAAATTAATAAAATTAATATGAATTATTTAGATTTTCGTTTCGATCGGTTCCGATCGAAACTCTGTACGAAACCTAACTATGGAAATGGAGCTTTGAGCGGAATACGCTTTAGTCTTCACGGGAACGAGGCTTTGGGGCGAGATTGACCTTCACCCTGTCGGGTTGTTTACGTTTAGGAACAGCGAGTTTAGGCACATACATGATTTTTATATGCCACCAACACGACAAATTAAGCAGACAAAGACAGCATCGACGCATGGTTGGGAAAGAATATGGAACTAAGCAGTGAACTGGGATAACTTTACCCTGATTGATGGGAGTAAATAATTATGCCATGTAATAACTATTACATAGTGTACACATATTAATTTTTGAAATTTTATGTCAAACATGAATATGTGAGGTTGTCTGGTCAAAGCAAATGTTGGAAATATCAAAATAAGGTTATTGTGATGCCAACAGCACATTCCCTCAGAAAATATTCAAGAATTCATAATCTGTATGTCTACCTTCTTCAACACTGTATTATTGATTTTTGTTAGTCATCCCCTGCTATATGATGAATGAGGTGGACCACCTCTGTGTTTTTCTAAGCCAATTTGTTCAAAACATGCCAGGATGGCCACCTCATTTAAAAAAATTGATATATGTAGCAATAGTATGTGCATTAATGTCTATGTTGACACACTGGGTATAATATCCATTATACAAGACTAACAAGAGCAAAGGTCATTCTAGTTTTCCATGTTCAAGATAATATGTGAATGAAAACAACGTGTATTTAAATGGACATATTAAAATATTTTGATAATTTATACGTTGTTGATTGTTAAAATGTTTAAATTACCTGGATTGATCAGATGTGAGCCTCCTGCAGACTACTTATCCTCCCCGCATCTGCCATACCCATGTGACTGCCTTAATCTTAGCCCCTCCTCTGCCTTGTCACACTTTTGCATTGTAGTGTGGCCTGTAGCAATATTATAATTCGAATACATTATGCATTCATATACTGCTGTGATGAAAATGCTGATAAATATTTGAAAACAGCTGGCACATGTGAGTTGAAAGGTACCAGGTACATAGACTACAGCCAGGCACCATTGACTACAATAGAAACAAGCAAAAATTTTATATGTAATACTTGCACGATATAATAGTGTACACCTATTGTATTAACAGTTTAATCAATCATCGCAGTCATAAAAATCTAAATTATTTTGCATAACATTTAATGGAAATCAACAACATTCAGTAATAGTACTGAAATGTGAGTCGCAAAACACTGTTTTAATAACTGTGAGATTAATGTAATTCTGCGTTTGACGTTCTGTGAACGAGAATGCTCCCCGTAAAAAGACAACGATTCTTGCCCGACCAACAAGAGCCTATATACTACCAGTCCCCATGTCAATTTTATTTATCATTTCGTCCCTCACGTCATCTATTCTCTATGGATATGTACTTTCGCAATTACTAAGTTTATTAACAAGATCCTGCGTAATCAAATACAATACCGGTACTTATCAACACAGGTTGTGTCTGGCTGAGTGATGCCGAGCGATATTGATCATTTGATGGTGACTGTCAACTCAAACTGGCTTGGCTTGTCAGTGACACTGTCAGACTTGTAATTATTATAATCTTACAAGTTAGAGAATCCGCGTCGAGTAGACGTTCACAAGAGTGAATTAGCCCCCGACTACTCGCTCTTGTTGCTAATTGCGTTAATGCACTTAATGCGTACCTTCATAGAAGAATCACTTTGCCTTTGGAATCTTAGTCATGACGCGCAAAAGCACGTGCGATTTGTTATTGTGCCGCAGTAGGTCGATCTCGCATAAAGCACGTGACCCCAAAAGCAAAGGACGTCGGCAGCTGCTGATTGTTTCGCCAGTTATACCCGGTGTAACGGCGATTCTTTTTTACGATTAAAAAATGACAAGTACGCATTTAAAAAATTAACTGACTGCTCATACTATTTAAACTATCAACACGTTACACATCTGGTCATAAAAGAACCGGTTTGGCGATTAGCAAACGAATGGAGGGAGCAGCTTTAAAGGGAACCAAAAGGGAAAGTTGCATTCTATGCACGTGAAAGAGTTAATAAAAACGAACTATTCTGAAGGGTAATCACATATTTAAATTCAGTGGTTTATTAGTAAAACAAATCTGAACACCTTTTCTATCAAAGTTCGTAAGTCGCGCCATTTTGACTGATGTGTGACGTAGTCGAATGTTTGGCACAATGAGCGGCCGATCGGCCAAATCTGTATTTAAAATTCCGTTAAAATAATCGCCAGGTGGCGCTTTTCGATGTGTACATCCGCTTCGCGTACCCTTGTAGGGAAGCGAACATGATTTTCGTTCAGAAATCGCTGAATTTCGGTTGCAACGATAAGGGCCAACATTTTCAAGATAGAACTGAACGCGCTGGTAAAGAAGACCCGCCGGAAGCCGAAATGCAGAGGCGAGTAACAAGCCGAGGCGACATTGACAAGTGGTCGAAACTCGCTGAAACTTCGAAACACTGACAGGTATGTTGATGGCCACCTCGCATTCGATCCCGCGATTCGGCGAGTTTCTACTTAGTCACAGCCATGCCGTGTATTTTTCTCCAAGTCAGTGTGTAGTGTCGGATATGTTATACACAACGTGAGGTTTCCCAATTTGAAACAAATATCATATGGGGTCATGGGCATGGCTCTCCGATTTATCTCAACCTGACACAGAGTGACAGGCTCGGTCCTTCGCCCTAGCTTAAAACTGTTTTCAGAAATCCATTTCCAAATTGTCCACAACTGTGACAAAAATGCAGATTAATTGTTGTTTTTCAAATACTGGACATTATTGTATTAACAGTAGCGACTGTGGCATGTTTTTTTGTATTATTGACATAGCATGACCTGTGCGGCTATGAAACAGATGTGTGTCAATCACAGATATAAATAGAACACACCAGTAGAACTATAGAGGGGAAAGATTAATTATCTAACTATGTGGTGTCAACATTGATTGTTCTTTTAATAGGTGTGATATATTTAAAGGAAGAGTTTGGAGCATAATTCTGGATGGCTAAATAAAGAAAGAAAATCACCACCCATGTTCTTTATGAAATCGACTTCATGCTGAATAATAGTTGTTTTTTACCTGAAATATATGTAGAGTGGAATGTCTCTATTAAAAATAACCATTTGAACTGGGTAAAAGTAACATAACTAGCAGAACAAATATTCTAAACTATAACATATGTGGATATATTTATGTATATTCTGCGGTGATCTTAATTGCAATGTAACTTTGTTGTCGAGGTAACCATAATAGTGACGAGGTAACCATAATAGTAGCCGTCAGGTTCCACATTGTGCTAATAATATTTCTTATTCATGAAAAACTAATTTAAACATCTGGTTCTGTTTCAGATGTGCCATGATGTATTACAAATGGCCATGGATTTTATATTCTGTGTTTGGAGCAGACATTGCTTCCAAATGTAACCGATTAGACGACTTTCACATGTATCTGCCAACACAAATGTAAGTATATGTTCATGTATTATAAACAGTAAAATGTGTTGCTCACAATTTATTAACAATGAAAATAACATTAGAGCAACCAGAACACCAAGCAAACTAGCATGATACAACATTTATATAATACAAATGATATTTCATACAATGAAAACACCACACATTATTGTATAGTAGACATATACCCAACAATTCATGTTTAACATTAACTGATGTAGGATCATTCTAGAACATTTCGAGTAGCATGCCCAATTGTCCACTATGTCAGAACTAAAATAAGTTCCAATTATTTTATAAAAACACAACATGTATTCTACAATGATAATGGATTGAGTTACCTCCATTTTCATATGTCACCTGTCAACACAGTTCTTATATAGTTCAGTATCCAATCCTCAAACATGGGGTCAAATACATTTGTATTTGAAAGTATTTAAATACTTTTTAAGTATCTGTAGTTGATGTTTAGGAATAAAAAGCATTTGGATCCCTCAAGAGTATTTGTATTTAAATACATTTCAATGTATTTGACCCAATGTCTGCTTAGCATTGTCCTTGTCAAAGTGCTTAACAGTTTACTCCCTGGCAGACCTACTTAATTAAACACCATCTCAAGACTGTAGGAAGCATCCAGCCAAGGTGTAATTAATTAATCAAGACGGTTTGTGTACAAATATCCACTATTGTCTATAGCCAGTTACTTGTTTATACAGCTGAGTGAATTGGAGCAATGACGGGTGAGCAGACTTGCCCAAGGTTCGACACAGCACCACGTGGTTTAGTTGAGAATCTGAAGCGAAGTCCAAAGCTTTAAATCACTGCGCCACTACACATAGTTGATATATTTATTTAGGCCTTATTTTATTTCAGGTGTCCAAGTCGGCCATATACAGAGAGTTTTACCTGGTGGATCCATGGCAGGCTTAGTCGAAGGGTACAGAGAGTCATACCAGTGTATACCAGCCGTAAGATGGAACTTCTGTGCTCTCAGCGGAGAACAATATATGGGATAACACTCAGCACTTGTTGACTGCTGCCCTTACAAATTATCAGTTGATTTGTAAATAAGCAGTTGGATTGATTATGAACAAATCAACTGACTCTTGACACCAGCAGATCTTGTTTCATTAGCTTGGGCATATCTGTACCAAGGACTGCAATTCCGACGTGGACAGTCATTGTGGGCAGTGGCCAGAGTTCTGACAAAGATGTAATTCACCATTCACTCTTTCTGTCTGCCATGGTCTGGTGGATCTGCAGGTAAACATACAGCTGTAGTGTCTTCCGCAGCTCCAATTGCTTGCATCTTGACCAGAAAACAGCCATGTTGTCAGGGTTCGCTAGGACGTAGCCGGACGTTCTTGGTTCCATCCCTATAAATAAACAGGACATGCTGTAATGCTAAATATTGACTGTTTGAATTTACTATGTTTTGTATGAAAAAAAATCATTCAATCTGTGCCAAATAAGCAGCATATATGTTACAGTGTAATAGTGAACAGTGTCCTTTACTTTTGTGCAGTGTGTTGGAAGTGGCAATATCAACAACCAGGACAGGATTAGGCTAGATACATTTATCAAGAAAGCAAATGGGACTGTAAGGATGGAACGGGTCATGGATAGAATACAGAAGTTTTCTTAATTTTACAGCTGACAGGAGTGACAGATACTGAGTTTCATGCACTAGAACTGCATTCATATTATTGCACAGTGCTTGCACAGATAGATAGACGGTGATGCTGCTCCAGCTGCTATCTTCATTGAATAGAGATGTGTGTATGTTTGTGTGGTGAAACATATTACATAAACTAAGGTAGAGAATTGATTACATGATCACTTAGTGTTTATGCACTAGAGTTGACAGTGCTCAGTCGTGCAATTTCATAATGTTGGTAAACGTGGTATTGAATACATAATTGGTAAAATAATACTGCGTTTTACAAACATTTCACTCCACTATGACATTCCTCTCACAAAATGACCACAATAGCATTTATCGCTACATTGTTTGTGTCATGTTGTATCTTATATTAAGTGCTTTAATTTATGTTATCCAATAAACACAAACGTTGGCACCTCAAAATATTAAACGAACAGGAATATCTATGACAATGTATATTGTTAACTGGCAAAATGTCATATTGAGACATCACGCCAATGTGCATGGTGGATCATCTGACTTACTTGCTAAACTATTGGATTAAATTATTGTTGAATTACATTAGTGATTTGCACGACACAGTGGTTGAGGGTAGAAATTCCACTCATTGTGGTGGAGAAGAAACTGGTTCCAAATGTTTACCGAGTGTTTACCTGAAGATCTAGTGTTGTATTGGATAAAGTGATCTTGTGGGATATCTACAAGTCCACGTTCCATCTAGTATATTATGCCTAGTCTGTTAATGTTTCTTCTTGTTTGCTCAGTGTTTACCCAATATTTCAAGAAACTACAAATAAAGGCAATATTGCAAATTTGCAGAGTGATTTTTTACAGTACATAAGTTATGTCTCATCATGGCTAGTTATTCATCCTTTACTGTAAGCCTGTAACATGTCCTAGTATCAATGTTGTATGAGTATCTAAACTGATACAGCACACATAATTTGTAATTTGTTCTCTCACTGAACAAATAGCATAATTGAAAACAACATTCGCAATGCTATTTTTTAATGTTTGAATAATATGATTACTGAATACTTGGGTCTTTTTTACCTATGTACACTTTTTAAGATTTTTAAGCTAAAAATGGAAAAAACTTTATTTATTTTTACTGTGTCATTTAAACTTAACAATAAAGTGCTGTTTGAAATGCATCAGTTACAAATTCAACACAGAATTACTAAGAAATAATTTTATTTCACCTCTGTGCTAATGACCACTTCTAAATAAAATGGAAGACACAGTTTTGTTTCATGCCCAAACTAGTAATCACTACACAATATAAAGTATTAACAAACAATACATTGACTCAGGTATAAAAACATGCACATTAAATGAGGGTCACTCTCTGTTGTAGTTGATATGTGATGCTGACATGAGGATTATGAACTGCATTGCCATTTGCCAAGTGGCCGGGTTCAGCACAATATACCAGAATCCTGAGGGAATCGCAGCTGTTTGCAGCATTCGAGTCGCCAAGAAAACCACTGACTGGTGTGTTTCTTGGGGACAGTGGGTATATATTCTCTCACTGATCTTCAACAGGCGGAATCAACAGGAATGGTCATACACAGATGCCCACTGTGTCAACGTCGCTTTCAAAGTAGCAGTTAACTGCTGCTTTAGTGGCTTCACTTGCATAAACCAGCTGGCACCTGGCTGAGGCAGGTTGTGGTGGAGGTTCTGGCAGTGGTGCAGGCATCACAGATGATGCAACATCTGGAAAGCCAAAACATGTTCCTTTAGTAACTTATTTGAATTAGCACATGCACTTTGTTATTGACATAGTCAATCATGTTTTCTGTAACTGAAGAATAGAGTCACTATACCTGAATGTTGCCATGGTTCAATCTTACTCGACATGCTTTTTACTCACGTAATACACAAGATGTTCACTTGATAAAAAAATGTGTGTGTGTGATTATTGTTTAGAATTTAGAAGGTGACAGATCATTGTAGATGTGACAAAGTGTGGATATTGACCTCTGCCCTATTATGTAACTCTACCAGTCACCAACTCTAGGGCTGACCATGCTCTTGTGCATTGCTATTGTAGTATAATTGCCCTGGTCATGGATGCCTGCCACATTATGGTGACTGCCTGTAACTTGAGTCCCCCACTGTGCTATTTTTATGATGGCTCTCTCTCTCTCTCTCTCTGTCTGTCTGTCTGTCTCTCTCTCTCCCTCTCTCTCTCTTTCTACTGGGGAGTTTCCATTACGAGGGTGCTTGATGCAACCCTTAATGTTTACATAAGCTGTTCGACATTGCTAATTAGCTATGAAAATCAAAGATTAATTGAGATTGCTCACCCCATTCATCATCCACTGGCAGAGCCATAGCCTGGCCATCACCTGTGTCCAACATGAAGCTGTCAGTGCCTTGCACTGAAACATGAACATTATAAGTTTTGTAAATATTACATATTTACGTATTGTGTTAATAGGTTATTTTCATTGTATCGTGTATGAGTTTCATATTACTGTACATAATAATTATTTCTGTATAACAGTTCTGCATAAGAGTTTCTTTCACAATACAACTGTTTGTAGCACTCATACCATTATATAAATTTGAATATAGGCTATGTTTAATTTACTTGTAGACGGGGATTTATCATTGAAGACAGAACACGGTAACTGCTTGTACCATTTATTGTGGTGTGTTCAAATAATACGGATTAAGAACAAATAAAATAAACAAACAAAAAAACATGTAAACATAAAAAATATCATTACTACATGTGTTACAAATAATAACATAAGATCATTCAGGAATAGCAGGAAACACAATAATCATTGCATAATATTGATATAGGTAAATTGCCTGTAGATCATCTCAGATACCAAATAGCAGGTTAGCTCCTGTGATATTTGTAAATAGACATCAAATCTGCAAAACTCCTTGACGGACGTATCATCAATAAACACAGATGTATATTAATGTAAACACCGCTCTCCCATGTTGAGAACGAATGCATCCTAAGTAACATCAACACAGTAATAAATCCAATTAATTATGTCGTACATATATCGAAGTAAATACTCAGTTAATAATACATCTACAATTAAATGTATATGTTACTACATTATATCCTTCCATGCATAAGGTATAATCAATACTTATGAATGACAAATATTACTAACACAATCAATATGTATTGTAAAAAATGAATTCCATAACATATGACAAAGCATGTAATTGTTCCTAACCAATTAATAACACATTATGACATCCATGCATGCAATCATGTGTGCTCACCCCAACTAGGAAATGCAGAAACTACAAAGGGTTCTCCATGTCGGAGGTCCAGTCGTCCACGTCCGGGTCCTCCGGCTTCTGTGGTCTTCCACCCAGTTTTGGCATACGGCGTTCACGCTGCACATAGATGCGCTGAGGCGCGGCCGCTGCAGGTTCCAGCTGGTGACTTTTGGCTAATTCTTGTTCCAGGTGTAACTTCTGTGCCTGCCACTCAGACTCAGCAGCAGCTTTCTCCTGCTGTGCCTCTGTCGTCTGTGCCATGGATTGCTCCAGCTGCAGTCGCAGCACCTTCATCTGTTCCTCCAGATCATCCATGTTACGTCACAGGCAACCACAAGACCAGGGGAACAGGAATAAAATTTCCAACAAAAAATTTGCTAATCTGATAGTGATAGTGAACAACTATAACAGCCAAGCAACGTCAAAAAAACCAACGGACTTACCCTTGCCTAGAACTGTCAGCAGATTAATGCCAGGAAACAACCAACAGCATGCTCATGCACTTATAGACCCGTCTAGTGAAATAATTATCCCTGCTCAGTACAATTACCTAACTTCCACATGATAATTACTACACATTAAACTTGAACATTCTTCCCAGTGTTACCACCGGCAACACTTGACCTGTCCTCTCTAATGCTGAAAAAAAATACATTCACACGGTTCAAGGATACGTTGCTGAAAAAGAAACATTAACATTGTCCATGACGATCGTTAACCGTGATCTTCAGCAAAATGCTCTGCCGACTTCACGTCTCTCGATCGGAAGCGAATGATCCCGACGAACGATCCCGACGAACGATCTCCCGCAGTCATCCACACGGACACTGTCCACGAAGCTTGTCCAGTGCCAGCATCGCAGCCCGCAGGGTGTTGCTGTTTCACTGTCCACGATCGGGTTCCTCGTGATGTCGTTGCTCCTAGCTGGGGTTTTATATCATCGTCTTCATCCCGTCGTCTTCAATCCCACTTCTGACACCATTTTGTAGACGGGGATTTATCATTGAAGACAGAACACGGTAACTGCTTGTACCATTTATTGTGGTGTGTTCAAATAATACGGATTAAGAACGAATTAAATAAAACAAACAAAAAAAACCTGTAAACATAAAAAATATCATTACTACATGTGTTACAAATAATAACATAAGATCATTCAGGAATAGCAGGAAACACAATAATCATTGCATAATATTGATATAGGTAAATTGCCTGTAGATCATCTCAGATACCAAATAGCAGGTTAGCTCCTGTGATATTTGTAAATAGACATCAAATCTGCAAAACTCCTTGACGGACGTATCATCAATAAACACAGATGTATATTAATGTAAACACCGCTCTCCCATGTTGAGAAACGAATGCATCCTAAGTAACATCAACACAGTAATAAATCCAATTAATTATGTCGTACATATATCGGAAGTAAATACTCAGTTAATAATACATCTACAATTAAATGTATATGTTACTACATTATATCCTTCCATGCATAAGGTATAATCAATACTTATGAATGACAAATATTACTAACACAAGCAATATGTATTGTAAAAAATGAATTCCATAACATATGACAAAGCATGTAATTGTTCCTAACCAATTAATAATACATTATGACATCCATGCATGCAACAGTGTGCTCACCCCAACTAGGAAATGCAGAAACTACTGCAGCTGAGCCCCGGCTCAGTACATGTACACAGTCTATATGTAGCTATGCTACATATCCTTGCTGTCTGTAAACAAGTAAGCAACAGTCCTATTGCCAAGCATGGTAACAATTATTACAAGTCTATCATTAACCGATTTACAACCAATTATCAGCTGTAATCTAATAACTAATTATGTCTGCTAACATAATTAATCTATAAACAATAATTAATGCGATAAGATAGCACTCTGTTAACACTCTGTGCATTCATACAAGCTCTGCAGATGACAGATCTACTAAGTGTCACATACACTCTGGCTTGTGTAGCCTCGCACTACAAGTGTAACTAGTTAGAACAACTTAGTGATTACAACAATACTTATTGAACATAAACTCATGCATATCTAGCATAATCACAAAAAATACAACGTTAATCTCTCTCTCTCTCTCTCTCTCTCTCTCTCTCTCTCATTAGACTACCAGCTATCTTATTCAATCCAGTGGGCAGTCGGTCCAAAGTCCACTGACCGTCAACGGGATATTAATGACCATACCCCACTGTGCAGGGACTGTCCGTAAATTGACCCCGCTACACAACACCCATCAACCCAGACTACTCTCTGCTAACATCTCCGTGGGGAACATTTCAACCCAGCATCTCCTATTGAGTATTAAGACTCAATGTCGTTAACAGATAATCTAGTAGCCCTATAATGGTGAAACGATTTGTTTCTCACAACATAATTCAACTTGTTCTAATACACATCTGTATACCAGTGCTGAGGAAATTCCGCATCCAGTGTCAACAATTCAAGTAACAGTCTTTACCATAGTTAAATGTCAATTTGCCTATAAATAATAGTGAATAAATGCATGAAAACAGCTGTAAGCATCTCCTGGATCAATCCACCTACCTTTCATGTTCCGTTTCTTTCATTAATGAGGTGAAGATAGTGCCCAAAACAGGTAAAACACACAGAGTCTGTTAAAATTTTCCTTCTCCCTAGACTGGTTGCCTGCTCATTGGCCACTAAAGCCAAAACGGGTTTTAAAAGTTTTGTTTTTTTAATTTTCAAGAAATACAAAATAAAAAGTTTTAAAAAAATAAAAAAAATTTTTGAGATACTTTTTGTATTTTTTTAAAATCAAAGTATTTTTTCCCCTCAAGAATATTTGTTTTAAATAAAAAATTTCAATTTTTGCCCCCATGTCTGGATGGGACAAACACAGAATGTTGTGGATTTGACAGGTTTACAGTTGCACTTAATTAAACATAATACTAGACGGGGATTTAGCAGCTAACCCCCAACCCAGTCGGGATTCTGGATGTTGGAAATATGACCAGTCATTCACACCATACTGACAGAGCAAACATACAGGTGGGGCATATGGCCTGGCTTCTAAAATTACAAAGCAAGATGTTAGGGATGCTTATCTCCTGCAGTGCTTAGGGACTTCAAAATATAACTTGTACTTTGTACTAACAGGAGGGTGAGGTGATGTGGCTTCTCTGGGAAGAGAAGGTATTAATTAGGGAAATCTGACTGAATATTTATTTAACTGAAATGCTCAACAGTAATAGAAAATTAATACCTTGATTATTATTACATTTATTAGATTACTTCTAATATTGCCATTTTATCTGTCTAATATTTTGCTTGAACTGTTCATATGAAAAAATGTAATCGTGGAAGTAATCGTGAGTACATTCTTTGGTTGTACTCAGTATGAGTACAATTACTTTCCTTCGTACTCAGTACGAGTACTCAAAAAGTACTCGACTCGAGTACGAGAAAACCGATTTTACTCCATCTCTGCAATATACATTGTCATAGATATTCCTGTTCGTTTAATATTTTGAGGTGCCAACATTTGTGTTTATTGGATAATATAAATTAAAGCACTTAATATAAGATAAAAATGACACAAACAATGTAGCGATAAATGCTATTGTCATTTTGTGAGAGGAATGTCATAGTGGAGTGAAATGTTTGTAAGACGCAGTATTATTTTACCAATTATGTATTCAATACCACATTTACCAACATTAGGAAATTGCATGACTGAGCCACTGTCAACTCTAGTGCATAAACACTAAGTGATCATGTAATCAGTTATCAAACCTTAGTTTATGTAATATGTATCACCACACAAACATAAAACATCTCTATTCAATGAAGACAGCAGCTGGAGCAGCATCACCATCTATTTTTGTGCAATAATAGGGGAATAATAAAGGCAACTCGTATCTGTCACTCCTGTCAGCTGTCAAATTAAGATCTTAGTGAGTGTATGTCATCTGCCAGAAAACCTCTGTACTCTATCCATGACCCGTTCCATCCTTACAGTCCCATTTGCTTTCTTGATAAATGTATCTAGCCTAATCCTGTCCTGGTTGTTGATATTGCCATTTCCAACACACTGCACCAAAGTAAAGGACACTGTTCACTATTACACTGTAACATATATGCTGCTTATTTGGCGCAATTGAATGATCTTTTTCATATAAAAACATAGTAAACAAACAGTCAATATTTAGCACTACACATGTCCTGTTTATTTATAGGGATGGAACCATGGCTCTAGCAAGAACGTCCGGCCAAATCCCAGCGAACCCCGCCTTGTTTTTGTCAGGACGCAAGCAATTGGAGCTGCAGAAGACACTACAGCTGTATGTTTACCTGCAGATCCACCAGCCCATGGCAGACAGAAAGAGAGAATGGTGAATTACATCTTTGTCAGAACTCTGGCCTGGCCGCTGCCCACAATGACTGTCCATGTCGGAATTGCAGTCCTTGGTACAGTATGCCCAAGCTAATGAAACAAGAGCTTGAAACAGGGTTTGTTTTCAATCCCAAATGCTTATTTACAAATCAACTGATAATTTTTAAGGGCAGCAGTCAACAAGTGCTGAGTGTTATCCCATATCTTGTTCTCCGCTGAGAGCAAGAAGTTCCATCTTATGGCTTTACACTGGTATGACTTCTGTACCCTTCGACCAAGCCTGCCATGGATCCACCAGGTAAAATCTCTGTATATGGCCCTTGGACACCTGAAATAAAATAAGGCTTTTAAAAAATCAACTATGTACAGTGGCGCAGTGGTTTAAAGCTTTGGCTCGGCTTCAGACTCTCAACTACGAGAACGAAACCATGTGGTCTGTGTCGAACCTTGGGCAAGTCTTTCACCCCTTTGCTCCAATTCACTCAGCTGTGTAAACAAGTAACTGGCTATAGACGATGGTGGATATTTGTACACAAACCGTCTTGATTAATTAATTACAGCTTGGCTGGATGCTTCCCACAGTCATGAGATGGTGTTTAATTAAGTAGGTCTGCCAGGGAGTAAAGTGTAAAGCACTTTGACAAGGACAATGCTAACAGACATTGGGTCAAATACATTGACATTTATTTAAATACAAATACTCTTGAGGGATCCAAATACTTTTTATTCCTAAACATCAATTACAGATACTTAAAAAGTATTTAAATATTTTCAAATACAAATGTATTTGCCCCCATGTTTGAGGATTGGATACCGCACTAAAAGAACTGTGTTGACAGGTGACATGAAAAAGGAGGTAACTCAATCCATTATCATTGTAGAATACATGTTGTGTTTTTATAAAATCATTGGAACGTTTTTTAGTTCTGACATAGTGGACAACTGGGCATGCTACTCGAAATGTTCTAGAATGATCCAAAAGTTACTGTTAAACATTAATTGTTGGGTATATTTCTACTATAGAATAATGTGTGGTGTTTTCATTGTATGAAATATCATTTGTATTATATAAATGTTGTATCATGTTAGTTTGCTTGGTGTTCTGGTTTCTCTAATGTTATTTTCATTGTCAATAAATTGTGAGCAACACATTTCACTGTTTATAATAATGAACATATACTTCATTTTTGTTGGCAGATACATGTGAAATTGTCTAACCGGTTACATTTGGAAGCACTGTCTGCTCCAAACACAGAATATAAAATCCATGGCCATTTGTAATATATCATGGCACATCTGAAACAGAACCAGATGTTTAAATTAGTTTTTCATGAATTAAAATATTAGTAGCACAATGTGGAAACCCGACGGCTACTATTATGGTTACCTCGCCACTTTATGGTTACCTCGACAACAAAGTTACATTGCAATTAAGATCACCGCAGAATATACATAAATATATCCACATATGTTATAGTTTAGAATATTTGTTCTGTAGTTGTGTTACTTTTTCCAGTTCAAATTGTTATATTTAATAGAGACATTCCACTGTACATATATTTCAGCTAAAAAACAACTATTATTCAGCATGAAGTCATTTCATAAAGAACATGGGTGGTGATTTTCTTTTTTTATTTAGCCCTCCAGAATTATGCTCCCAAAATTTCCCTTTAAATATACCACGCCTATTAAAAGAACAATCAATATTGACACCACATAGTTAGATAATTAATCTTTCCCCTATTGGCTAATTTTAGGGGGTTTTATTTATATCTATGATTGAAAACATCTGTTTCATAGCCGCACAGGTCATGCTATATCAATAATACAAAAGCATGCCCCAGTCGCTACTGTTAATATAATAATGTCAGTATTTGAAAAACAACAATTAATCTGCATTTTGTCACAGTTGTGGACAAATTTGGGAAAATTTATTCCCGAAAACAGTTTTAAGCTAGGGCGAAGGACCGAGCCTGTCACCCGTGTGGGTGTCAGGCTGACATAAATCGCAGAGCCATGCCCATGACCCCATATGATATTTGTTTCAAATTGGGAAACCTCACGTTGTGTATAACTATCCGACACTACACCACTGATTTGGAGAATAATACACGGCATGGCTGTGACTAAAAGAAACTCGCCGAATCCCGGGATCGAATCCCCTCAAAATACCTGTCAGTGTTTCAAGTTTCAGCGAGTTTCGACCACTTGTCAATGTCGCCTCGGCTTGTTACTCGCCTCTGCATTTCGGCTTCCGGCGGGTCTTGTTTACCAGCGCGTTCAGTTCTATCTTGAAAATGTTTGGGCCCCTTTTCGTTGCAACCGAAATTCAGCTATTTCTGAACGAAAATCATTTTCGCTTCACGGCGGGTAAAAAACCCCCGACCCCATTATTTTAACGGAATTTTAAATACAGATTTGCCCATTGCGCTCAATGGCCAAACATTCGCTACGTCACACATCAGTCAAAATGGCGCGACTTACGAATTTGATAGAAAAGGTGTTCAGATTTTTTTAACTAATAAACCCCTGACTTTAAAAATGTGATTACCATTCAGAATACTTTTTTTCTCTTTTCGGGGCTTTTTTCCCTTTTGGGTCCCTTTAATGTAAACAAACACTGACCACGTCCTGCGATGAACCGCCGCTTTGACCCTGTGCGTCACCGCGCGCGTGCGCAATGCGGCACAATTCGTGGGGAATCCCTGTTTCGAAGCGGTAATAGCTCTTCAACTGACTCTCAGGATCGCGGTCTGCAGACCAACTATGCGGCGGCTAAATCGCACTGCGATCAGCTCATGCATACCGACTGAATCACTCGCTAGGCCCGGCACAGTTAGTCGGGGGTATCTTTTGCCGTTTTTAAAATTGTCTGCGCAAAGACCTGCAGTCTCTTTTGGTCATCCTTAATGTTCCTGTTTTTAACCCCCTGTACAGGGCAAAAGCGGGGCAGTGATTGCAATCGGGTATCGGTTGTTGTCAAAACAATCTGGTTGGACAAAATGGTAAATGTTATTTTCCTTGAGCCCGCTTCTTTCTGTTGTGGGTTTTAAAACACGGCCAAATACAGCGGGGGACAACTCCGGCTGCGTGTACTCGTTCAAGGTTCCTACGAGCGACTGCGCCCAGACTCCCGGTCCCAGCGTCGACGACCAGATTTTGAGGAAACCCCTGTTAGCG
>JAODUO010003053.1:5000-7500 GCA_025642075.2 Ridgeia piscesae
TCATCATCACCGTCGCCATGTCATCGCCTTCCTAGCTTCACTAACTCCCATCGTCACCATCATCTCCATCATCATAAAATGCTGATCAGTTCTATGTGTTATATTGGCGTATAACCAAAATAGCAAATAAAATATTAAATTCTGAATATATATATATATATATATATATATATATATATATATATATATATATATATATATATATATTTTTGTTTATTAAAAGGAGACATGAGTTGGCTAATTTGCAGCACATCTGGTCGTTATACCTTCGCATTCGTTCACCGCGATGTCGCCCCGTCTTACAGACTTGGACTCTTGCGACGGACGCCCCGACGGTCACTACCCATGCGTGCGCCTGGGTGGTCCCCACTACTTCAGCTGTTACAACGGCCTCCTCACGTACTTGACGTGCGAGAATCACCTCTGCTACAACCCCTACAACTACCTTTGTCAACAGTGTAAGTATTTGTTCTTGTGACTACGAACAATCACGTCCCAATTTGATGCATGTTAGATAAATCGTCCCCATCTTAGTCAATCCAGGCATTCTATGACAAACACATGTAACAAAGATTTAAATTAAATAAATATTTCAAACAAATATTAATTAAATAATTAAACTAAGAATAACAATAACAGTAGAACGTTAGTAAACATATACAACATTTGTAATTAAATTGTAATTATTAAAATACATATCATTATAACATGAGTATAACATTTAAATAAATTATAATAATTTACATTAATAAAACATCTGCCATATTTGTCCAGGTATTCTGTTACAAATATAGTGTCCAGTTTATACAGTTTCATCACAAGGTACAGCAACTAATTTATTCTCAGAAAGGTTTTCTGTATAAAACGCAAAAGGATGACAAGAATTTGTGATAGGGATGTTCTTACGTTTGAGTAATTATTTTCGCTAATGCGAAACACAATTTCAGTCATTTAAAACATGTCTTTTAGTTGTGTTAATGTTTTTCTATTATTATCACGGGAACTATACACTATGTGTTGATGCCGCTTGAGTGTTATTTGCTAGCTTACAGTTTTCTCTCCCTGTCACTGGTGTCTATTATCAAAGCAATAACATTCGAGAGCCATCGACATTGCTTAATATTACTAATCTCTAAATAGCGGCTCGTTCCATCTGTCTCAGACTGCCCCACCGGATATCATGGCATCTCGTCGTGCGCGGGGAAGCGTAACGGTGACTACCAGGACTGTTTCCGGTGCGACAGATACGTCACGTGTAGCAACGGCATCCGGTACGAGAGACCGTGCCCCTGCCCCCTCGTCTGGGACGATCACGCGAAGCGGTGTCTGTGGACCAGTAACACATGCCGTTCTTTCTACAAATAGGCTCAGCTATGTGAGTTTTGTTCAATTGTGTTCGGATTCCTGCGTCGTCTCGGTGACAAATTGTGACATTATGACACTAGACATTTAGATAGGGATAGCGAGCGTTAAAATAAAGCTACAGCTATGTTTCAATGAGACTAAATTGAAGCAGCAAAAGTGTAAATGGTTCATGGAGGGATGTTTTCGTTTTGCTATAATGATTCAGATGGTTGCTGTAATAGTGATGATATGGAATTGTGCGTTGATGATGTATAAAGAAAGTACACATTCTCTGTTGTGTTGCGACTGCCCAGCTATGCAATTGTTTGGTGCAATACTTTCGTCATTTGAATAGTTTGACTGTTTCAGGTTGCTCGAATGATATGGCCAATCATCTACATTGAAAGTGTGTCACGGCATAGTTTCATCAAACGTCGTTCGAATAGAGAACATCTTGAAGATCAACTTCACCGGAAAAAATTGAGATAATATTTTCTTTAATGTTAATGCTGTTTCATGTTTTCCTTGAAATAAAATCTTGACACTCAACTTAGTTTTGTGTATCCATGATTTCGCTTTTTATATTGAATAATAATTAGGTAGATTAGCTCTTGTAGTAGAGGTCCTGGAGACTACGTTATCTTTAAAAATTGTATGAAAGCAGCAGAGAGTATGTAGTGTAAATATGTTTAAAAATAAATTGACAGTTATCTGCCGAGGGTTGACCATTGTTATTAACCATTCAGTATTTATATAACCTTATTTTAATACCGAATCATAAGTATTTATTCAGACATTTATTTTAAGTAATTATTTATTATAATGAATGCGTTGTCATTATTGTAATACAATTGATGCATTCAGTTATTTGAGTGTATTTAGCAACTTAGCCTTTATGAATTATTTAATATTATAATGTTTTTATATGGTACTAATTGACGTAAACTTTTATCAGAAAACATATTATTACTTATATTTGTACTCTCGATATGCCAAGGCCTTCCTTGTTCCCTTGACGTAAAAAGCTTTAATAGTTACTTTATATAATTATTTTATATTGCTAAATGTTGTCAGAATGTAGGCGCACAACTACGTAAACACGTGTACCCTGACACATGCACATACATGTGCACGCATGCACGCATTCGCATTTAAA
>JAODUO010003053.1:10000-12500 GCA_025642075.2 Ridgeia piscesae
TGTGCCCTGTTCGTTGGACGGTGAATGAGAGGAAGAAGATGAATACTCTGCATTTCTGACAATAATCCGGCTCTTGAATAGGATATGAATTCTCTCCATTTTGCCTACATTTTGGTACTTCATTTATTTAGTTCAATCATTCAACATGACGGTGCGCTTGGCATAATTCCGTCAACAAACTCTGTTTATCGCTCACGCCAAGACGAAGTGTGGCGGACAGAAATGAGAGGAACAGCGTTTCGTGGGTCTCAAAAAGACTAGTACGCAGTATTTGTATACACGGGATAATGTTGAAGGATTAGTTAACGCCACACAATGTAAAACGTGGTTTAGCATACAGTCATAAAACCATAATTGTGGCAAGGTGGGTCCTGATACGGTACTTGTGCATTTTAGGCCCGCACCTGGAAAGGAATCACGAAAAGTATGACTTGCAGTCGCCAAATTTCACATCAATAATCTACTATGCCTGTGCTACACATACTGTTGTTGTGTGATCAAAACTTAAAATTGCTCTCTTTTATCGATCGAAATGTATACGAAATACACTTGTTTTTGCGCGTGTTCATTGTTTTCATCACATGTGTCTTTTACCTACCTCCTCTACATGCATGAAAATATCCGATGGAAATCATGTCAAAATTACCTTATCGGGTAGTGTACCTGACCATAAAACCAATCCTAACCCCAAATCGTCTTCTACAGCAATACAACCACGTCCAGCTAACTCTATATTTTTGTTAAAGAGTAGTGCCACCTACCCGTATTTCCTATGATACTAGTGTTTACGTACCAAAGTAAGTTAATTTTGTGTTCAATTTAATCGATAAAAGACTCAAATTGTATTTAAATTTCAACACGCGACAAGTTTACATATTTAGTGTACGCGTAGTAGATGCATACTTTGAAAGGTAATGAGTGTAAGTGGCTGATTTTTCGAGCTGCTGGCCAAAACAGCAAAGGTATCCAGTATTCTGTACAAGTGCGAGGAATTCGCCAATCGGCAACTATTTGAAGGTCGACATTCAGATTAAAAATACTGTAATCACGTTTGTTTTCTATGGTCAGGCAATACAATTTTTGAAATGTGCGGCTTAAGCACCACGCACAACGACATGCCTCGTAAACGGAACAGTATCCGAACGTGACTGTCGCCCAGGCCTCCACACGTCGGTATTTGTACCTTCTGGGTAAATACGCTCGAACAAGTGCAGCCCTCGACAGGAGGACAAGAAAGAAAGCTGTTCGCCCGTTTATTTCGATCATCGAAGTCGCCATCTTTAAATATGACGTTGTTAGGAATGCTAAGGCAACTGCACGAGAGATGGCGGGTCAGCCCCGTAGTCGTGACGTCACAGTGGGCTTGACGTCTTCCAATTGACGTCATCAATACGGCGCGCAGGGGAACGCTGGAATGGGATGCCAATTTCTTGAAAGTAATCAATTTTCGGAATACAAATAAAACATACGAGCTTCTTTCCATTAATACATGTGAATCACGTAGTGAGAGGCACTTATCTAACAATAGACGTTGAAGATCGGCAGACGTTGTCGAATGATGCAAGGGAGAATTTAGACTGCTTTTATACGCTTCGCTGCAAAGAGTGTTGTTTTTTGTAGGACGAATGCAACCCCGTTTGCGAGGGGATTGACTGACGGGTCACGAGGTGAAGGTTTGACCTAACACAGACACCTTTTAAACAATAACAAGGTCATAACGAACATATTTCATATATGAATAATCTTAATATAAGAACAATGTCGTATCATTGGAATAACAAAGTTATTTTATGAAAAATCAAACCCCTCTATTAAAAGCAAAAATGTAATTAAATAACATGTATGCACTCTGCGTCATATGCGAATATAGAGTTAAATAGCCGAATGAATTCGCTAGAAATTACTGTCGTCATCACAGTGAATGACACAGATTGGTTTTGTGTTCGTTGCATTGTGAAAACAGGGACAGCGTCGGAAAGCTGTAAAGCATTCAATAACTGAGTACATTTGTTAATCGATCTGCTCGTTACATAGGAACAATATTCATGTGATATCGTCAGTCATAACTTCTGTGGAGTCAATGATTATCATCCGTATTGTCTGAATTTAAAACGTTTGTTATGTATGGTAAGTTCTGGCTAAATACATCTAATTCTTAAATGTTATCTTCTAGTTTTTCTTTTCGATTTCGCATAGAGACCCTGTCACATCCAGGCACATTGTTATTTTATCCGCGGTTCTATAGCAATACAACGCATTAGTGACAGAAATGGTGTATAGGCAACTTGTTCAGTTAGGTACTGCAAAATCGTTTCACACTATCACGACCTCAATTATGCAGTTGCACTGGCTTCCGGATCAAATACAAATTAAAATGTTTTGCATAGCGTAGCCTCGCTACTCAACAGTCATCTCATTTAGGTATTGTACTTCATGTTTCTGACATCCCAAGACCCTTCTACCACTCAATATGCACGTCACAATTTACCGAACACAGAAA
>JAODUO010003054.1:0-17113 GCA_025642075.2 Ridgeia piscesae
ACGTTAGTAATTATTTGCCAATACCTAACATAACGCTTCCAAAGCGATTTAGAACGTGAACATAACAAAGGCGTCAATGAAAACGGCCATTTCTCCATAAGAATGGCTCCACGTTCCATCCAACTTCATTCAGTGTACACTGAATGACAACTTGCAATATCCACCATTAACGACCCTTTGGAAACCGTCAATATATCAATCATGGGTACGCCCACGATACCACCTTTTTAAACTAATGCGTTATAAACATAATGAATGGTTACACAGTAGCATCTACGATATTTTTGATATGCACGAAGTGATTGGAGCGCATCATTAGTAGCAAGCGGGACGTTTCGGCCTCTGTAGCCCGGTGGCTTCAGTCAAACGAACGTAGCGTGAATGGGTCACGGTTCACTGGCTAATGCGGTGTTGGCCTGTAAAGAGGTCGGTCAATACGGTTCATTTACGGAGAAACCAGGATGTATGTTAAGGGGAAATTACCAGACCAGGCCACTCACTGTGATTGGATGGAAAAGACGGTGATCGAACAAGGTTGCTCAGAGTTTGGAGACGTAGCAGTCAAACTACGCGCGTGCAGCCATGTCTACAACGGTGTGGTCTCTACTGGCGGTGTGTGCTGTGATGTGTGTTATGCACCGAGCACCGGTCATGTCACAGTGTACGACGAAACACTGTCACGACGAAGACAGCGACGCGAGTGCGTTGACGGCCTTAGTGACTCGACTCCAGGACATCGCCGAACGACAACAAGACTCGCTGGAACAGCAACTGACGCAGAATCTAGAGCAACGGACACTGCTGGCAATTCTGAACGAGACCGTGGATCGGCAAGACAAACAGTTGACAAGACTAGAAGAGATTTTGGCGAAACAAGACCAAAGTATGTATACAATTTAGCTACTCCTAATATCATACCATGGTAGGGTTTAACTAGTGTCCAGCAGGCACGTTTGTAGTCAACAGGTGGGTCCCAACACATGACATTTTCCGGCCAATGAGTAAAGAGCATGTGTCCACGTGGACACACTCTGTTTACACGGTACACGTTACTATGTTTCCACGTGGTTCTGCTTGTGTTTACATTGTACACGGTGAAAATAAGTATTCGGAACTATTTTGCTAAAACTAGACGCAGTTGTTTCGAATTCCGTGTTTACAGTCTGTAATGTGAGATCATGTTATGCGCATTTTACCTCAACGAACTGAACAGAATAAAATAATTAAATATGTTTTTCAAGAAAATATGATATAAATATTTATGTAGATCCACCTTGAAGAGAAAGTATGTATCACTTAGTAGCTTTAATGTACATGTCTGTCTTGAGATTATTGTGCATTTCAAATGAATGATGCGTGTAAATAAATAATAAAACAATGTAAAAGGAATAAATAAATTAATAATACGAAAATAAAGCTAGCACAAATTGAATATAATTGAATCTATTCAACCATCAACAAAAATATACAACGAGAGTTCATAAGTAACACTTAAACATAATGAATCTAGACATAGCAACTAATTGCTGTGCATACAAAAACACTATACCATAATGAAAACAATCTATAAGTGTATTCAAAGGACATGCAACAGGTTAAACACTTACGTAATTATTATTTGTATTCCTTAATACATTTCTAAACAAATGTGTTTTATTACACAAACACAATGTTGACTAGAATACTACACACACTGCTATGTATTTCGGATACATATTAGTACGTGATCCAATACATTATAATATGTAATAAAGCGACCGATCATTGTTATTATTACCAACGTTACTACAAACTTCCATACTGTTGTAGAAGACGTTTTTGTTAAATAATTTTTAAACTGATAAATCGTACGGCATGTCTGGTTGTGTTCATACACGCCATTTTATATGTCGTATTACATTTTATTTTGTAATTAGTGTTTCTATTGTATGTAGTATGATTGTGACTATCACATACTCTCTCATTGTAACTTAACATATGATCTAGAAGCAAATTGTTGTTAACCTTAAACATAAACACCATGTGGAATTCAATCATATCATACACACGCAGAGTATTGAAATAACTAAACATAGTCCTGTGTGTGACAAGTACCCTTCATGTTTACAGATTGTCATGTTTACATATTCCGATTGCTTTTTATGTAACACATAGTGGTTGCATTTTGTTCTTATATGTATTTCCCCACACTTCACAACAATAAATCAGTTAGGCATGATGAGAGTGCAGTACAAAGTATATAACGCATGACTATTTAACAGGTGCTTGACTGTATTCATAATGGACATATTCATAGCTATGTTAGTTGTGATTTTCTTAATAAGGTTATTCCAATCTAACTGACAGTCTATGTAAACACCAAGACACTTTGTAGTATTGTAGCATAAACTGTTTAAATATTATTTCCATTGATGCTAATAGTGAGATTATTTACTGTTCATTTCCTTCTTGTAACCATACAGTTTGTTTTTGAAATATTTAAAGAAAATTGATTGTATTTCCTTTACAGTATGATTTACTTGTATGTACATTACTTGTAAATGTACATACATTAATAAGCCAATTGTATATGTTTCATTCAACCAATTTACCTAAGTCATGCAAAAACAATTTGTTTCAAGTAAACCGTCAACGATGTCTAACAAATGTAGTGGGATTGCTTGTAGAATCATTTATAATAATTACTAACAAATTGATATTAATTACCTCTTCTCATGCACCTTCATGTCTCTGAAAACGTGTAACATGATGGATGTATCCATCTGTCAGGATATTCTTAAAACATATATGTACTCATATAATATATATATATAAGTCTTTAAGTGTACTTACCAAAAGCTACCAGTTTTGAATAATCCATTATTTTATACTTTATATGAACTGTTGCGATTTATTTTGCAATCTATAATGGTAGATCAACTGCTACAATGCTAGTATTCTATTTAAATATAATGTTTATTTCAGACAAAAAGTCCATATGTACACATTACGTACAATTAAAAAAAGTTAAATACATAAAATGCAATTAAAGCAATTACGGGGTATAAGCAAAATAATAAATAAGTGGGTAATAAAAATAATTAAAAATGAATAAATACGTCATGAATAGAATTGAATAAGTCATTAAAACCATAAAAATAGGGTAAAATACAATACAAGTATCATTTCTAGTATGAGTACACAGAACTTCTAAAATGTATATAAGTATGGAAGTAAGTTACAAAAAGAGGATTTTCAGATTGATGAGGACGACATAAAAGGCTAAATATGGATGAACGAATGCGTTCATTGAAATATTTAATAAAGTTGGTGGCAAACATAATACTAGCACTACATCTTGATAGTAAGTTAAGTACAATACTGAGACTGTTTTGTATGCGACGATAACGCTTTTCAAAAAGATTTTTGAATTTGCGCCAAAGACGAAGTATACATTGCAGCACAGTACGCTTGAAATAAAGTAATTTTGATGGAAGTATTACAAAGACAACATTTTCGAGCTAATATGCTTGTGCATAAAGGCATCTTTTTTATCTGGCAATTTCGTCATCATCAGTAAGATTGTTGTTGATTATATGGTCAAGATATTTACATAACGGTTACATTATGGTCGGTCGGTCGGTCGGTCGGTCGGTCGGTCGGTCGGTCGGTCGGTCGGTCGGTCGGTCGGTCGGTCGGTCGGTCGGTCGGTCGGTCGGTCGGTCGGTCGGTCGGTCGGTCGGTCGGTCGGTCGGTCGGTCGGTCGGTCGGTCGGTCGGTCGGTCGGTCGGTCGGTCGGTCGGTCGGTCGGTCGGTCGGTCGGTCGGTAGGTAGGTAGGTAGGTAGGTAGGTAGGTAGGACCGTAGGTCCGTAGGTCCGTAGGTGATTGATGTTTTAAACTATTTGATAATATAACATTTCTTTGGATAATCATAATACTTTCAGCATTACGGAATCTGGAGATACTTGCTGTCCACGATTGCACTGGCCTGTTGAAATTAGGCCACTCGACAAGTGGTGTGTATAACATCAGTCTGGCGAACAAGAAAACTGAGGTGTTTTGCGACATGTCAGACGGAGATTGGCTGGTAAGTATTGTGACGTCTCTACAACGGCATAATAGATCGCGTAGCATTCGGCCAAACCAACCACTCGATCATCTATTGCTGACCATCTTCTCCAAGTCAACTTGTAAAGGTTATGGCTCCCCTTTGACCTTTGAATGATGCGTGCACGTTTAGTTCACGTACATGACCTGCAGCCTCACTGATGTTGTAGGTGTAAATGATTGGGTAGATTGCTATTAGGATTACATCTACTAATAGAGAAACTGACGTCATCCTCTTAACATTGGTGACAACACTTTTCAGTGGCCTGTGTGTTCGTGTTCGTGTTCGTGTTCGTGTTCGTGTTCGTGTTCGTGTTCGTGTTCGTGTTCGTGTTCGTGTTCGTGTTCGTGTTCGTGTGCGTGTACGTGTGCGTGTGCGTGAGTGTGTGCGTGCGTGCGTGCGTACGTGTGTGTGGCTCAAAGAGTTCACGGCCTCACATTACATCGGCTTATGTTCAAAGGTAAATAATAACACACCCGTCGTATTTATTCCTGAAACTTAGTCAAAAGAGTTACACATGTGAACCTAATGTTTTTGCATTATGTGAACTTAATATTTCATGCATTGTTTGATGATTGCAATGTCACTTAGCAAAATCAACATACAAAAACAACTATTATTGAATAGTTGAGTAGTTTCATGATATCTTACGTCGGTGACCGTGGCAGGTGTTCCAACGTCGTGTCGACAACACCACCGACTTCTACCTGGATTGGAAGAGCTACAAGGACGGATTTGGCGACCTTACGAGGAACTTCTGGCTTGGTGGGTCAACGCAATTAACTTTGTATGATTCTGTCTGTGGTTTAGGAGGCATTCAGCTATGTTTTGACATGCCTTTGAAAACCTCCTGCACACGAATATACTCACTTGGGTGATGAGCATATGCCAACTGCCATACACAAAGAAGAATAACCTCAAGAATAATTCACAATTAAACTTCACAAGTAACATACAACAATATAACAATTACAAACACCCGACCCAGAACAATTATACTATGGACCCATTAGCAACATTAATTACTTATACTCTCTACACAGCAAAAGACGGCCCACGTTAAGTCTTATGAAACCTGAGTACTAAAATATGTAATGGTTATTTAGAAACAGCACAACTGTGACATGAAAACCATAACACATATTAGAAAAAAAGATGTGCTAAACTTCACATTTGTGTTTAAATTAAACACAAAACAGTAAGAAATTTATGATTATTATATTTCCTCATATTTGTTATGACGCAAAATAACAAAACACGGGTGCTGGTTTCGAAACTAATACTGATGGCGTTGGGTAAATGTTGTGCATAATCGATACATAAATCGTACTGTGTTTTAAAGGAAACGACAACCTGCACGCCATCACTGCTCAAAAGAACTATTCTCTAAGAGTCGACTTGGCTGATTTCGAAGGTCACACGAGGTTCGCGGAATACGCGGATTTCGCAGTTGCCAACGAAGACAACAAGTACAGGTTGACCGTGAGATCTTACAGCGGCACAGCGGGTGACTATGATGCATCTTTTATATTATACTCTTCCTATCGTGAGCCGCACACGAAGGAGACTCGTTCGCAACGCGTTTTCGATGATTTTTGACATCGTCTCGAGCGAGTCCCGCAAACCGAGGAGACGGGAAAATGCGTTTCGAGGCTAGACGAGTTCCTTCCGTGGACACAGTTTGTGTGAGGTGCCTACATTTCGAAAGCGCGTCAGGTGGAGTTGAACCGCCTTCATTCCCTCTATCCACAATCCGGTGTTCTACCGCTCCCCCAACGTTGATAAACATGATATTAATAATAATGGTAAAACTTCTGTAGCGCCTATATCCTTACCAAGGTCAAGCTAAGAGAAACAGCAAACAAAATCATTTGGGAAGTCATAAACGGGGACAGGCAAAACAAAACAAAAATGATGGACGTGAAACAAAACAAAAATAGTTGTAATAATATAAATGTATCGTATTATTTTATGATATACAGTATTTTTTTATTGGTGCAAAAATGTGAGATTGTCATTAATTCAATTGATGTGGTAATCTAACTGTTGCAGTAAGAGCATGTAATATAATTATATTAATAACATTAATACTAGTTACGTGTCCTATTATATGAGGGAATGTTAACGTATTTTCTTAGACGGCTTGAACGACGAGCGCCTAACTTTCAGGGTTAATCCACCACGCGTAGAATTTACCTATTCGTGACATTGTTATTTTTCACATTGGATTTCCTTTGATATATGAGATGATGATATGTAAACTATTGTCCTAACAATTGCACTGATCAAAATGTCAAAATCTTAAAATGGACTCATATAAACCTCATATGACTTATTTTACTGATACCTAGCTGCTAACACCATTCCAACGATTACCAAATCAACGCATGTCATGCATACATCCGCCGCCTTTATTGATAACATATATGTGCGTCATACAATCCCATTTGAACATTCAGGCCTACTATATATTGAGATATCTGATCACCTGCCCGTATTCTGTTTCATTGGCAAACAGGAGCCTTGCAAAACATGAAATGAGCCGTTAATATTCAAACACAGACTCAAATCTGACCATTCCATTGATCGTATAACATCTACACTCCGCGAAATTTATAGGCTGCATTTACACCAGTTAGATATTGATAATACTCTCACGTAATTTACTAAGACACTTAACTATGTCATTCAGATATATGCACCAGAAAAGGTTGTTAAAATTAATTCCACTAAACTCATCACGAACATCAATTAAACTCTTTAAGAAATGCATAGGCAAACCTAAAACACATTCTACACATATAAGATATGTACAGTATATCAATATATAATAAATTAAAACAAATTGCCAAAACAAAATACTATGCTGATCCTATTTAAGAACGACTCTAACAAACGTGGAAATTACTTCGAACAATGATTTGGAGAAACAATGATAAATCAAGCATTTCGGAACATTTTACATATAATAACAAAGGACCCTAATCAAATTTCGTATATATTGTGCAATGTGTTTACTAATGTTGGTATAAACCATGCAAATGCGATACTTAATTCAACCTAAAGAAGGTTTTTCTAAACATCTATTGAGATGTTGCAAACACATTCCAAGAAGTTTCTTCATGAGTCCGACGGATGTAAATGAAATTAAGCACATTTTAGTATCTCTCCAACCTAATACCAGTTCTGGTTATGGCCATTTTAGCCCCCCGCCTCATGAAATGATTCGGCGAGCAAATAGCCTTACCAATAAATGTTGTAATGAATAAGTCAATAGGTGAAGGAATAGTGCCTGACGAAATCCAAATTGCAAACATTATACCTGTCTATAAGTCTAAAGCTACCGATTCATATTGTAACTGCAGACCAATATCACTATTACCTTCAATTTCAAAGTCAAAAATCAATGATGTTACTTTTAGTGACATGAAAAAGGACTCAATCCTTAGTGCTTTTCTATATCTAAGTAAAGCATTCAACACTATAAACTTCCATATTTTATTACATAAACTGGAATATTATGGAATAAGGGGTACTCCTCTAACATGGTTTAAACTCAACCTTTCAAACAGAAAGTACAACTGTGATTCACTCCAGCAGGGTGTCACACGTGGTGCCCCGCTATTCTTGGTATGTTTTTGTGTATTTTATATATTAAGGACCTTCCATTCTGTTTAAATATTTGTTAAACGACAGTGTTTGCTGATGACACTACTATATTCATAACTGGAGAACAAATTAGTGAAATACAAATAGATTAATATGAATAATTAACTTGAAATATTAGCAGATTGGTTTCGTGCCAATAAACTATCTTTAAACATTTCGTTTTCTAGATCACAACCTCGACAGAGAGAATATTTACTACTAATGATATAAAATAACACAATTCAGCGACCAAAATATATCAAATGGCCTTCACACAGACGACAAATTTAATTGGCAAGAACATACAAATGCTTAGAAAGACAACCTAACTAGTGTTTTTATACATAATTAATACAATTAACTGCTACAATTAGCTGCAATTAAACACGTTATTACACATTAGTGTTTCCCTACAAGACTTATGGAATATTTGATGGGGATCCACGTACAAAACCTATATCGAAATATTATTTAGTGAACAAAAAATACAGTTCGTTCCTTTCTTAAAACAAACTACAGGGACCATTCATACCCCCTCTTTATTCGTTTAAATTTGATAAAATTACATGACATTAATGAAATTGAAGTTGGAAAATGTATGTATAATTATATGTCTGTCACATTTGATATCATTTCATTTAACTATGCTATTTATTCTTATCGAACAAGACAAACGTACAATATACGTAGTATCATTAGCTCTACTCAAAGAACTTCAAACAGTATATTCTGTAAAGGTCCAATCATCTGGAAAGTAATTCAAACTTTCATATAAAATGCATCCAATTTAAATAGGTTTACATTATCAGTAAAGGCAAATGAGGTAGAGGGGTATGGTATTGTAATTTAAAACTATCCAACCTCGAACCGTCATAGAAATATGTTATTGATACGTTTTCTTTTAAATGTAATATGGCACAACATTCTTTTGCAAGAATACTAATGTGAAGATTTATTGTGTATTGTTACCCTTATTAAGTAGCTATATTAGTTATATAAAAGGAACCAAGACACTAAATCATAGTTTACAATATAGTTCTTTTGTTAATAGTATAGTTCATTTGTTTACCAGTTTACTTATCTTAATCATTAGTATCTCACATTGAAAATATAAACAAACTGGTCACAACCTTAATTGTCTACGCTGTCTCCCTGGAATTGTATATTATTTTGTCGACTATTATGTTTGTTTACATTGTATGTAATTATACAATTCCAAATAAAGTTTACTTTTTTACTGTACTTTATAATTTTGTGTACTCTCGTCTACAATATACTTTAATTATAAATAATTTCAACTGTCGAAAACTACATGAGAATATCCCCATATGGGACAAATTAAGTTATTTTGATTTGATTTGTGCTTTCGCTTACCATAAATTCCAACAAGCGATACAAAATAGCTGCCTGAACTTGTCCAATTCGTCGCATACTTTGTTGAAATTCTGGTTTCAGATCATTTTGATATGACAAAACGTAATAGAAAGTTGCTAATGTGATGACGGTATGCAGTATTGCTGCTGTAAGTGATGCCATGTCGCAACAATGGTTTAATTCAAATATGTTTGTATAACAGTTATCGCCATTGTTGCCAAAGTGAAAGCATGACAGGGGTCATATGCACTTAGTATCCTCAGGGTTGACGATTCTGTATGTGACGTTGTGTGTGTTTCAGGTGATTCGCTCGGGTATCATGACGGCATGGCGTTCAGTACGCGGGACAGAGACAATGACAGGTTGAGCGATGTGAGCTGTGCACAACTACGGAAGGGAGGCTGGTGGTACAACGGGTGTCAGTACGCAAACCTGAATGGATTGTACCTCGGTGGCGCAAATACTGCTACAGGCGAAGGGATTAGTTGGTTTCACTGGCACGGTTACCAGTACTCGCTCAAGACTGTTGCGATGAAAATTCGACCCCAATAAAAGATAAATACACATTATCATATAATCGCAACAATGTTGCATGTGAGATTCGCATTAACAGATAAAGATCAATAAACTGTAGAGTTCAACACTAATACTGTGGAGTCCAACACTAATCCTGTAGAGTCCAACACTATTACTGTAGAGTCTAACATTAATACTGTAGAGTCTAACACTAATACTGTAGAGTCTAACATTAATACTGTAGAGTCTAACACTAATACTGTAGAGTCCAACACTATTACTGTAGAGTTCAATACTAATACTGTAGAGTTCAACACTAATACTGTAGAGTCTAACACTAATACTGTAGAGTCTAACACTAATACTGTAGAGTTCAACACTAATACTGTAGAGTTCAACACTAATACTGTAGAGTCTAACACTAATACTGTAGAGTTCAACACTAATACTGTAGAGTTCAACACTAATACTGTAGAGTCTAACACTAATACTGTAGAGTCCAACACTAATACTGTAGAGTTCAACACTAATACTGTAGAGTTCAACACTAATACTGTAGAGTCTGACACTAATACTATAGAGTCCAACGCTAATACTGTAGAGTCTAGCACTAAACTACAACTGCCGTAGAACGGTGCCCTTCAAGACCCATGACCGCCTTGTGAATCCAAGTCGTTATAGACGAATGAGTTCAACATTAATATTGTAGAGTCCAACACTAATACTGTAGAGTCCAACACTAATACTGTAGAGTCCAACACTAATACTGTAGAGTCCAACACTAATACTGTAGAGTCCAACGCTAATACTGTAGAGTCCAACACTAATACTGTAGAGTCTAACACTAAACTACACCTGCCGTAGAACGGTGCCCTTCAAGACCCATGACCGCCTTGTGAATCCAAGTCGTTATAGACGAATGAGTTCAACATTAATACTGTAGAGTTCAACACTAATACTGTAGAGTCAAACACTAATACTGTAGAGTTCAACACTAATACTGTAGAGTCCAACACTAATACTGTAGAGTTCAACACTAATACTGTAGAGTCAAACACTAATACTGTAGAGTTCAACACTAATACTGTAGAGTCCAACACTAATACTGTAGAGTCCAACACTAATACTGTAGAGTCCAACACTAATACTGTAGAGTTCAACACTAATACTGTAGAGTCAAACACTAATACTGTAGCGTCTTACACTAATACTGTAGAGTCTAACACTAATACTGTAGAGTCCAACACTAATACTGTAGAGTCCAACACTAATACTGTAGAGTCCAACACTAATACTGTAGAGTTCAACATTAATACTGTAGAGTCCAACACTAATACTGTAGAGTCCAACACTAATACTGTAGAGTCTAACGCTAATACTGTAGAGTCCAACACTAATACTGTAGAGTCTAACACTAAACTACACCTGCCGTAGAGCGGTGCTCTTCAAGACCCATGACCGCCTTGTGAATCCAAGTCATTATAGACGAACGTGTATGACTTTGTTGTAGTTTTAACATTGAATGCGACTCATATCTATTCTTTTTTTGTCCCTGCGTTTCTGGAGCGGATTGTTTCCCGCCGGAAATATTTCGTGCGGAATGTCATATGCTAAAAGCAACCGGTTAGTGGACGCATTTATATCTTAGAACATGATGTTCTATTGCCATTATGTTGTTGATTAATTTTGTTTTCGGGAATTGTGTAATTATTCCTGGGCGCCCTTACTTTTTTCTGATTGATGAAATAAATATGATAATACAATAATGTGCATTTGCATCACATACTCAACAGTTGTTAAAATAAAATAACAAAGTCGAGATATATGTCCAATATAATTTGGATGAATGTAAAAGGCTGGACGTTCTGAATCAAACAGGCACGTTAGTCGTCAGACGCGTTTATTTTCTAGAACGTGAGATGACCAGTAACAAAACAACGAATCACAAAATTTATTAAATACTGTACTTGTGAAATGTAACGTAATGTGATTGTGCATAGATATTTCTGTAGCAGGCAAACTAATGTTGTGAATCATATTTTAAATACTGCAAATTTAATGTATTCAATTTTTTACACAATAATACAGTAGAAACAATATTGTAAATATACGGAATGATTGATCTTTGGAGATTAGCACTAATACCCAAAAGATCACTGTTGTGCTGACCGCCATAACATATACATGTAATGCGTCTCTACGTGTAATACTGAAATCACCCATTATAACTCATTCCCTTGAACTAATCTCCTTTATGGCATTGTGCAATTTTTCATCATCCTCTTGTCGTATGCTAGGACTACGATAAATTATCCCTATCGTTAATGTTGAATTTTCGTGTGGCTATATTGCACCAAATTGCTTCTTCGCATTCTGCTTCCTTTTCCATCTGTATATCATATGCTTGTATAGAATCCCTAATATACACAATGACCCCATCTCCCCTTCTCTCTTGTCTGTTTTTTTAAACATTACATAACCTGAGAGCATTACTTTGGCATCAAGCATGTCTTTATGTGCCAAAAATTATGTGATGCCTATTATATCGGGTTCTATATTCACTGTCATGAAGTCTAGATAATACACTATTAACTTGCATCCCAACGCGTTTGTACCTGGCTGCCTGTCTATATTATACACACATGCGTGTAAACATTCGTAATTATGCCGACATGATTTTATGTGTAACCTGCTATAAGCGACCACCTGTCTTGGGCGACCGTTTTTACTGAGCTGAAGGGGCGGTCGCCCACGACAGGTTTTATAGTATGTAATCAAAATTAAATTCAATACAATTCTTTATATCTATAACAGGCATGTGAGAAGAGGCAAGTCACTTCCGAGGAACATTTGCACACGGCACGGCTGAAGAAGATCGAAATAGAACCAAAACACCACGGTGTGTGAAACATCCTAGTGTGTTTTCAGACTATTTTCTGTTAATACACTTTCAAATTTGATCAAAAATATCAAGCACATTACTTTTATGTGCAGATATATTGTAATACCACGCCACAAAAAACTGAAGGCTTACAGTACTCTGCAAACAGTTGCACTGTACTGTGTATATCACTTTCAAAACACAAACAACAATGAATCATAATGTATTGTTAAACGCATACATGTCCTAAGACCCTCGGAAGAATAACCAAAGATCACTGTCACACTGAAGGTGTGATGTTATTTAAAACCAAATGTTGCCACGACCACTGTTTCCCTAGTATACCCCTGCATTAAGTCAGTACTTTTAGTTCGTCGTTCAATCAGATATTTCCTCGGGGATTCACTCCGTCATTCGCTTTCTAAAAGGTTATAGTTGGCATAGCCTCTCGAGGATTATGTTAGCAATGTAATGCCTGTGAATGTGTTTCCTATTTTTGGGATTCATAGGCGAGCTCACAAACATTGTATGTGACATATTTATATTAAATAGCTTCGTGCAGAGCACAAACATTTGCATCATGCATGTCGTGGCGATCTTTCCCGATCCTGTTTTATAATCATTGTCCACTAAACTACTTGTATCTAAATTTCCAGTCACCTTTCAGTTGCAACTTGGCGATTATGTAAATACTGTGGTGGAAACGAAATAAAAACAAACACGATGGACGTTAGCGGGCGGTACGGTTTGACTCACCAGGTAGGTTCCGCAACAGGGCATATTTCGTCCAGTGAGTAACGAGCATGTGTCCACATGGACAGCCTCTGTCTACACGGTACACTTGACAATGTTTCCATGTGGTTCTGCTTGTGTTTATATTGTACACGTGTTGGATAGAGGTCATCAAAATAACCTACCTGGTGAGTCAAAACGTGCTAGCGGGCGATTGGCCAGACATGTAACGAGAGAACGCTTCTGATTGGCTCACGTATTCAAGTGGTGACATAGAGCGATCGTGTTCGTCACTAGTCCACATGCCATATAGAGAATCGTGTTACTGCCATATTGTTTTCGCAAAATATTACAATAATTCTATCATCGACGTTTTGCTAGTATTGTGCGTGATGTTCATGACACTCTTCAAGAACATTCTGTGAAACCCAAGAGCATTCCAGGGTACTCGAACGAAAAATTCAAATTCAAGAACATTTCAGCAATCTGTGCGGACCTAGCTCCGTTGCGGCCCAAGTTACTCGCCGGCAACTTAGTACTAAATATTGCTGAAAATCCACTTCAAAACAGCCCTCAAAGTCATCTTAACTGCCTGAATTGGTATAATAACTCTATCCAAGGCTACTGTAAGGCATTTTGGTCATATGTTGAATCTTAAAATACGACCAGATCGCCAGGAAACCCGCAACAACATTGGCTGAACATGACGTAACGTTATTGGACAAAGTAATCTGTATGTTTCCCACTGGTATGACACTTTCCAGATTCCGACCGTATGCATGGGAATGTAAATGTCTGACAACAAAGTAGTAAAAACAGCCTTATGTGGTCATCTATTATAACGATATGCAGTTTTCCCAGTGGTACGCGTGCACACATTGTAACCTGTGCCCTGATTCGCAGTTCCTAGCTAACCAGAATGCAGTTTACCTTTTAGAAGATGTTCGCGAATGCAATCTACGGCACTCCAGGAATTGACGTAACAGTTTGAAGGCAAACAAAAGTCAATGTTTTGATCATATGGGGTTAACAGAGTTAATAAAAAGTAACAACTTCCAACAACAATTATATTTTTAACGTCAGTGGTTTATCAAGAAAAAAAATATAGAATACATAGCCATAGAAAGTCTATAGACTACGCCATTTTTGAAACAAAATGACGTAGCTAAGTCTTCTTGGTCGGCGTGAACTGTACATGCAAGCGTATTATAATCTGTTACTTTCTCACTTAACCACAAAAACAACCGCCAACAGCCGACAAACTTCTCTTCATATTTCTTACATACACTACATTACAAAAACAAAATCACTTGTATTCCTCTAACGAATTGTTTTTTTACAAAAGATAGTTTTACACAAAATACCGCTAGATGGCGGGTTTGTGCACGCGAATATTTATAAACCTTACTGCATTCTCACGCGCGAATTAGTTTAATTAATTATAATAATAGAAATAATTAGCAGCATCACTAATGTCTGCAGAAAATATTAAACGGCAAACAAAGGGAACGTTTTGGTGGTATGGGCCTAATAGAGTTGATAAAAAGTTACAATTTAATATAAAAATATGTAATTGTAATAGTTTATTTTATATAGCGCCAAATTCATAATTGTTTGTAGCGCTGCACAACATACTGTTATTAAAGTATAAGCAATAAGAAGAATGCTACCCATAGGTAATATTTTAAAATAAATATTAAAAATACATGTGTCTGCATAATTATCTAAAATTGCCAATTAGACATAAAAGAGGTATGAAAATTACGAGTTGTTCAATTATGTCAAATTATTTAGTTTATCAATATTTCTATGAACTGCGAGCATGCAAGCTTATATTACATAAGCGATGTTTCAGCAATAATAACTAAAACAATAACATATGAATATTATTATTTTAAATGCACCAACACCTTCTTTTTCTACCACCATATATTTCCCATATATTCATTTTGTTTACATTTCAGTGAATTATTGTCCGGATAATTAATAAAGTGTCATGTCCAAAAAATATTACTATTACATATCTGGTGGTGGAAATATCATTCATAAGTAGAACAAATTAGCATCAATAATATTTTTGTATGCACAATGTGTGTGTTTGTGCTGAATGAAAAATATTGTTACGTCGTAATTATTTTACTATTTTAATTATATATTACCTTTACATTAATTTATCACTATTGTTGTTATGGAATTTGTATGGGTTCTTTTTTAATACTGATAGGTCACTTTAGTTAATTATATAGACACGTGTATTTTCATTATTTATTTTAAAATATTATCTGTGTGTAGTTTTCTTCCTATTGTAATTTTTAATAGTAGCATATTGTGAAGCGTCACAACCAATTATGGATATGGCATTATATAAATAAAATATTATTATATTATAATAAAACTTATTATTTCCTGCAACTCATAGTGATGATAATAATTAATTATTATTATATTATTTATAAGTAATTAAACTATTTCGCGCGTGCGAACGCAGTAAGTAAAATTTATAAATATTCGCGCGCACAAACGTGCCGTCTGACGGCATTTTGTGTAAAACTAACTTATACAGCGATTTTATGGTACCGCAGAGCGGCCGACAAAGTCGCCGTTGTCATCTGCGCGTTTATTTGGGAATTTTCTTCGTTAGAGGAATGCAAGTGATCTTATTTTATAACCCAAAGTATATATATATATATATATATATATATATATATATATATATATATATATATATATATATATATATATATATATATATATATATATATATATATCAGCGATTTTATGTACCGCAGAGCGGCCGACAAAGTCGCCGTTGTCATCTGCGCGTTTATTTGGGAATTTTCTTCGTTAGAGGAATGCAAGTGATCTTATTTTATAACGCAATGTATATATATATATATATATATATATATATATATATATATATATATATATATATATATATATATATATGTAAGATAGGTGAGAGAAGTTTGGCGGGTGGTGGAAGTCGTTTTCATGGTTGGGTCAATCCAATCCGGTCGTCTGGCATCCGCACTGTGTCTGTGACTGTGACTGTCCCAACGAATCAACGGACTACTGTTTCAGTTCTGGTCG
Organism: Ridgeia piscesae; assembly: GCA_025642075.2. Taxonomy (NCBI): domain Eukaryota; kingdom Metazoa; phylum Annelida; class Polychaeta; order Sabellida; family Siboglinidae; genus Ridgeia; species Ridgeia piscesae. The sequence continues at coordinate 16,333 of JAODUO010003054.1, forward strand.
ACTCAAAGGGCAACAACAAGACAACTTACTGATACTGTCTTGCTACAAGCGTATGAGGAACAGTGTGGCATATTGCTGTCGCGATTTCGTTGTAAACCGACGTAAGACACTTTTAGCGAACCGCTTGGCTCTCTGTTATGACAGCTGAACCAGCAGACGACTTTATGACCTAATACTTTTCCATAGTGCAGATAGAAGCTGGGTTTTGATTGGTTGCATGGACCAAGATGGGCCCGTTCATTGTGTCGGTGATTTAGCTAGATTTACCCACTTTAACACCACTTTCTGAGGAAACTACTAATGCGAAAAATTTGATTGTAGATGCAAATGGTTAGCTTGAGTAAACTCTTTTAGGTGCATAACACCAAACCCTTACCTTTTTTGCCCTTTAATGTGTTGTCCATTTCTAGCCAGTCCCGCCATATTAGAAAAACGCAAATTCGGTTTTGGACGAATCACGTAAACGGCCAAATCTGGTTCACGAACCGCGGAATTCCGCGGTTCCGCGGAGGTTTCTCATGCCATAAATATACACACTGCACAATTCACCAAGTGACATCAACGGTAATTGCACGGCCGAATACAATATGTAACAGATTTGACCCAACTAGCATATATTACTGGCATTCATTGGTCGATATTAGTGCAAAACTAATACAAATTTGAATGTGTGTTGTAAGACTATATGATCGGTTGGAAAACGCGACCCATAATCTCAGATGGATACAGTGGATACGATTGCTATTGAGATAGAGCGTCAGTGAGATGTAAACTATTCAGT
>JAODUO010003055.1:0-16910 GCA_025642075.2 Ridgeia piscesae
GAGAGACATAGCTTTATCTAGAGACCCGTCCACCCGTCATTTGGACGGGCAATTTCAAATATGGACGGGGGAAATTTTTCGAGGACGGGTTACAACCCGTCACAGTGTGATAAGGCCCCATCCTGGCAGTTTATATGATGGGTGTCACCGTGTCATCATTCGAATATAAAGTGTTCTGTATCCCCCAGAAACAAATATTTCCAGTACTGTGAATTCCTAGCACGGCGCTCAAAGATGCCTACCACCACACTATTCACGCGTACACTGCAGGCGTAGCTGTAGCGCAGCGCAAGAAGCTCATTTTACGCATGCGTGTAGGGCGCCTACTCACAGCGGCAGTCGTACATGTGGTTTCATTTGCTGCAAGAGGGGTCAAAGCAATGCGTTAATGCCCCAACAACCATTTCACAAATAGCATACGTGATTGGTTAATTCCGTTGGGGTGTCACACGTCAATAATAATGGGCATGAATTAACTAGTAACGCAAACTTCATAATACGGATTATGCGCACTTTTCAAAGCGTCAAAAATACATATAAATTACATATACGTGAGGGAATTTATATCCGTAATAAAATATACAAGTGTTATATGCCTGTATATTATTAACATTTCGACTTTATGGCGTTTATGTCTGGAGTGACTCCCGGGAATGATCAACTTTAAAACGAGGCCTCGTTAGCGACTCACGTGGCTACGAATAAACATTACATATTATCGTCCATGCGATGCCTCCACCTCCGAAGCCGAAGGTTCGCAAACTAACCACAATAACGAAGTTTTTCACGGCAAAACCGACGCCAACTGTTACGGCAATACTTTTCTTTAGACTGAGACCTGTCTGGAGATCAGCAATACATTCTAGAAGAGCAAAACTAAGCTATACCAAAGTTGTGTCCTCTCAACTCTCCTAACTATGGCTCCGGATGCAAACACCTGTCTACCTTCCAAACAAAATACCTTCAAAATGTAATGAGGATATTTTTGCCACAAAAAATTCACAAAACAATTGCTCAGAATGACCCAATGGCCTTATGCAGGATAACAATTTTACCAGTGAAACATTTTTGGTAGACACGTGGATGTTAATTCATGTGTATATACAAGCCAGTTGAGATGTGTTAATGACCTGAAATAAACTACATCTATTTTCAAGGCATAACTGCCATTGCAAACATTGTGTAATATATCCAGAGGGCAGATATTAATATGTTGACTAAACCCAATAAAATGATGTGTTTGTGTTGTATAGAAAAATTACAGATGAGTTTGTTCGGACGTATTTTTATTTGGTGTCGGACGTATGCAGGTGAAATGCAACATACATAGAACTTATAATTATGATTATATTTTCCAAATAAGGTATCCATATTGACAGAAACACAATTAGGAGCTTAGATTGAATCCTCTCTAGCTATAGATGTTGACAGTCGAGTTGATTCTTAAAATTCAAAATGTTGATTTTGCTCACTGTCATTTATAATATGTTGAGCTGAAACCATACAAACATCAGCTTACTCAAAATTCAGCCAAGTTCCAAAAGAAACATGGCTTTAATACTGCTTTAACTCACCTCCACCACAACCAATATTTGTATATGTGTCCTGAGTCATGCAGTGTTTATGATCCAAAACTATTCAATAAATGTCACTCTCAGTTTACATGTTTTGCCCATGAGATGGCGCCACTGTAGAATAGATTTCCTAAGTGCGGATACATGTAGTAATCATAGATCAAAACCCATCAGGCTTTTATACAGGATCAAATTTTTACCATCCAAAATTAACCTAAATTAATGCCATTATCCACCTACTGGGTACTTCCGGAGTAAGGTACTTTAGTACAACAAATTTAGGCCATGCATGAAAAGAGATTACTTCCCAGTGGCCCTGCTGTTTAATTATGACGATGTCATATGACAGGGCAGGCTCCCTCTCAGCTCACCTTGCTGCCCGCATAAATTATATTGGCCTGGCAAAATAACTGTAATCTAGACCTGTATTTAAATGCCAGAATATGCCAAAATTGCCACCTGACAGTTATTTCATGTACACCGAATGCTATAAACATGTTTATATGCTAATTAAGATGTAATTTATTTTTTACCACTATATGTCTGGGAATAGGTTTTTAAACAGGTCCGTAGGACATGCCCCATAGGATCGCATAATGCCTTCAGCGCTTGCTCAGCTCACCCTACCACCTCGCCCATCATTTTACCCAGGGGAAACACTGTACTTAACTTGGTTCATTTGAGTACTGAACTGGAAATGGGACTTGAATTTTGGGAAAGCATAAAAGATAATTAGTTTAGATGCAACCACAACCATTCTAATACCTCTTATTCTTAATTTCAAAGTAGTATTTAAGAGTAACTTCCATTTTCATTACACCAAATTCCTTGATGCAACACAAGCATTAATGTTTCGATATGGGAAGTTTAATTTTTTCAGTGTCATATCTATAGTATATTAGTTACACAGAATTGCCCATTTGATATTCAACTGATAGATAACTTGCATATTAAAATTATATGTTATTAAAGAGAAATGCCAGAGAGAGAGAGAGAGAGAGAGAGAGAGAGAGAGAGAGAGAGGGAGAGGGAGAGGGAGAGGAGAGGGAGAGGGAGAGGGAGAGGGAGAGGGGAGAGGGAGGGAGAGAGAGGGAGAGGGAGAGGGAGAGGAGAGGGAGAGGGAGAGGGAGAGGGAGAGGGAGAGAGAGAGAGAGAGAGAGAGAGAGAGAGAGAGAGAGCGAGCATGGTATCCCCTTCCAAACCCCACTGGCCAGCATGGAAAGGTAGGCCAGTAACACCAGCATGCAAAGTTTTATAAAGCCATGGCCCCAGTCCCCAGGGACACTGAAAGAGTCTATGACCAAGGAGGCGTTTCTTGTCAACTAGGACTACGTCCAGACAGGTGCTAAGTATCTCTGGGTCAAAAAAGAGCCGCTGAAAGAGGGTAAGTAGGCTAAGGAACAGATACAAGAAGTGAGAGAAGAACTTAGAGAAATCAGGTTGGTATGATATGTAATCAGAATCGGAGAAGTGAGAAGATGAGAAGAATGTTTCACTACCTTACAAATCAAAGCGGCCACCTACAATACCATTCTAGGGCAGGCAATGGCCAAGCAGGAGTACGCTTTCTCATAAACAGGAAATGGAAAGACCCTATAACGAGGGTAAACAGCATCAGACCCAGAGTAGCAGAACTTGTTGTGTGAATAACAAATTGCTACAAACACAAGATAGTGCAATATATGCACCAACAACATCATACTCAGAAGAAGACATAATCGGCTTCCACAATGACATTGATGAGACTTCAGGGAAACCAAATCACCACACGACAGTGATGGGAAATTTCAAAGCACAAATAGGGAAAAGTACACACCTTACGGAAACAGCAACAAGCTAATTTGGGCTTGAAATTATAAACAAAAGAGTTGACACTTTGATAGAATGGTCAACATCAAGACAACATAGGCACCAGAGCAAAACTATCAAAGATATAATCCAACAAAGCATGTCAAGAGTAAATAAGGCAATTAACAAGCCACTGAATTCAAGGATATTGTCATCAACATGAGCCCTAATGATGAACTGACGATAAGCAATAAATGGAATATGCATAAATGTACAAGATTATCAAAAAGAAAGCAAAAAAGACATCAAGAAATACAACCATAATTAGGATAATTAGGGTTGCTCAAAACATAGTTCACTTCACCTCCTGACGAATAGTAAAACTTGTTCATTGGGACACCAATCTTGATTCATCTGCCCATTTCCATGTCAATATTCAAATGAACCAAATACTATATATTTTGATGAACTGGATAAATACTAACAATTCTTTATGTATAGAACTTCTTCTATCTGTTATTCATGTTAGTACATATTGTCAGAAGTGTTACTGGTGGCCAACACATAACATGAGTAACGAATATGTGAATATTTTTATCTCATGTTTGAAAGCAAGAAGTGTTTTTAAAATCCATGGTTAAGAAGAATCATAGCAGCAAAGTTGAAGAAATATTAGTGATGTCTTTTCTTGTAATGGGCATTTCCATGTGACTCGCATTACATATTTTGACCATTTCATGGATATGTATTTGCTTGTAAGTGGTCTTGCAAAGTTATTGTAAAGGCAACTTTTATGAAAAATAATCACCTTGTGTATTTCTTTTAAAACAATGAGATATTTCTAGAATTAAACACCATGTTCAAGTGTGCATTATTTACTACATTATTTTAGAAGAGTAATGTATGCTTTTAAGTGTAATGTGTGCTATCTAAATTACACAAAAAATATTTTCCTCGCGCTAAAATATTACAAATGGTTATTCTATGATAATGGATTTCATATAACGTGAGTCACAGTAATGCGAGTCACGCTGTTTATCTAATATGTTTGTATGTTATTGACATTTCAAATCACTAATGACATTTTTGAAACCCTATTTATTTGTTTTTCACACAAAGGGTATTCATTGTTTGCTATCATTTATATTTTAAGGAGAAAATTGTCATGTATGAAGTGACTTTTTTGTGTTTTCCATATCCTGTAACGTGAATCATGCTATAATTAGATTCAATTAAAAGTCATACCATGTAATCAAATTTTTATTTGTTGACATATCTCTTATAATAATGTATTTAAAAAGGTTCAACTTATGCACACAGGAACTTAATGGCATAAATTATTAAATGATGTCACATTCGAGAAAACTAGGTTACGACAACAAAGCAAGTTCGAGAGACTTTACAAAAAACCGATTAGGCCGATAGTATCCAGTTGTGGCAGTATTACATACAATGCAGCCAAACACCTGGCTAGCATACTCAGCCCGCCCCTGTGTGTAAGAACTGTCACAGCATCAAAAACACCAAAGAACTAGTTGACAAGCTAAGAGGCCTAGAAATACCACCTGCTCGGAAACTGGTGTCATATGATGAAAAGTAGCCATAACGGGACTAGTTCAACTGTCAAATTTAATTAGTAGCTATAACGGGAATAAAAAGTAGCTATAACAGGAAGTACAGCTCTATGACGGAAAGACACCGGATAAGGCACTGGAAATCATCACAGAGAGACTACAAGAAGATGACACCCTATCTAGACACACGGAAATGACAATCCCACAGATAGTTGAGCTCCTTGACTTCTGCCTGAATACGACCTATTTCATATAAAACGGGGCTTACTACCAGCAAAGACATGGTGCAGCTATGAGATCACCTATATCTCCCCTAGTAGCTAATTGCTACATGGAACAATTAGAGAAAGTAGCCATCTCTACAGCACCCCACCCCTCTTCATTGTGGTTACGATACGTGGACGACACATTCACCGTACTTTACCAATACGATGTGGAAGAGTTCACTGAACACATAAACAGCATGGATCCACACATCAAATTCACCATCGAAAGACATGAGAGAGATAGCAAACTTCCCTTCATGGATCTATGCACCCATATTCTGGATGATGGATCCAAAAAGACCACCTAGCACGAATAACAACCCACGAAGACCTTAATGCTGGGACTACTATACGTGGCAGGATTATCAGAACAGCTTGGCTGGATTTATAAGTCACATAACATACACATATACCACAAGCTGGTGAACACCCTCCGCTCGATGGTAGTACACCCTAAAGACAAAACACCTAAAGAACACCGATGTGGAACCATCTATAACATCACGTGTGACATCGACAGCAACCACACATACATAGAGAACACTCAGCCAGAGATTCAAAGAACATAAAAACCTGGATAAACCAACAGGAGTAGGAGACCATTGTCGGGCCACAGGACACTCAGTGTCCATGAAGAACACTAAAGTACTGCCCTGTGAATCCAACTGGCACAAGAGAAAAGTGAAGGAGGCTACATATATCAAACAAAGAGCTCCTACCATGAACAGAGACCAGGGATACCATCTGCCTGCCATCTACAACCAAATTATTCTGCCGAAATCTGAGGCAAAACACGTGACACCAGTACGTGAACAAGGCTCGTAGATGACTGGTCTAAACGACATACTCATCATCGACAATTAAGTTCCAAAGTAAGTTAACTTATAATACAATTTTGAAGGTAGTTTTTAAAAACAATTCTGGCTGGCCATTCCCCGGATCCACATAGTGTTACATCATGCCTTCGGTGCTTGCTCAGCCCATCCTACCACCTCACATATCATTTTACTCAGGGGAAACACTGCTAGCATATACAGTCACTACACACACCCCCAGTACATACCTACAATACACAGCCACTATCCCACTACACCCCCATTACACAGCTATAATGAATACAAGGTGGATTCACCCCCAGTACACAGCTAGAATACACAGTCACTATACCCCAGTACACAGCTAGAATGCAAATCATATACCATAATATATATATATATATATATATATATATATATATGTTCTAACGAAATATCGTATTATATATATATATATAAACATGCAACGATGAATTTCGCAATTTTGATTTAGAACACCAAAAAGCAACGATATTTGCGATTTCTTTTTTGTAATTTGGGCAATTTTCTTATTTCTCGTTTATATTATTATTTAGTACATTTTATAGCCTTTTTAGACACACTACGTAACATTTCACGCATGAATTTCGTAAAACAGAACCGATAAATCGCACTAGTTCATGTCGCATTCTTTGGGGTTTCCCTCAACGCATGGCAGGACTTATTTGGTACTACAGGAAAGCCTTGGACGCCCTCTTTCGGATTCTTGTAGTAGAAATCCCCACTGACGTCAGTGTAAGCCAATAGCAGCGCTTAATGCGAGAGGCCTATCTGTGAATAAACGTCACTAGACGCCCTGATTGGCTTAGAGCTGTGCGCGCAGGCGCAGTGAGCTCTCGCTAGCTGTAAACAACGTGGAATTGATCGGGTCGCTGCTACAAAACATTGCTAAATACTCGAATTATGTTGTAATAATTTCAGTAAACAGTTAGCATGATATATTTTCGACAGCGAACATGCCTTGGTAGTTTATTTTGAATGCATCAAATGGAGTAATAGAAGCAAAACGGCCGATTTTGGATCGACAATGTACTCGGCTGTGTGCTTATGTGACCGCGAACTTCAAATGCGTTTTTCTCCGTTTGAAACTTTCTACCCTAAGCATGTTCAGCGTCCAATAACTTTGGCTGTGTGCGAGATATCTCCATAATTGTTGGAAAGAATAATACATCTTCTTTCCAATGGTGTGACTAACTCAATTTATATTTTTTTGACATACGACTCATTTCATTAGAACACGTCACATATATTTATATATTTATATATATATAATATTAATGCTGGGACTACTATACGTGGCAGGATTATCAGAACAGCTTGGCCGGATTTATAAGTCACATAACATACACATATACCACAAGCTGGTGAACACCCTCCGCTCGATGGTAGTACACCCTAAAGACAAAACACCTAAAGAACACCGATGTGGAACCATCTATAACATCACGTGTGACATTGACAGTACCCACACATACATAGAGAACACTCAGCCAGAGATTCAAAGAACATACAAATCTGGATAAACCAACAGGAGTAGGAAACCATTGCCGGGCCACAGGACACTCAGTGTCCATGAAGAACACTAAAGTACTGACCCGTGAATCCAACAGACACAAGAGAAAAGTGAAGGAGGCTATATATACATATCAAACAAAGAGCCCCTACAATGAACAGAGACCAGGGATATCATCTGCCTGCCATCTACACCCAAATTATTCTGCCGAAATCTGAGGCAACACACGTGACACCAGTACGTGAAGAAGGCCCGTAGATGACGGGTCGAAACATCATACTCATTATCGACAATTAAGTTCGAAAGTAAGTAAAATTATACTACAATGTTTAAGATAGTTTTTAAAAACAATTCTGGCTGGCCATTCCCCGGATCCACACAGTGTTACATCATGCCTTTGGTGCTTGCTCAGCCCATCCTATCACCTCGCACATCACTTTACGCAGGGGAAGCACTGCTAGCATATACAGTCACTACACCCCCAGTACATAGCTACAATACACAGCCACTATCCCATTACACCCCATTACACAGCTATAATGAATACAAGGTGGATTCACCCAGTACACAGTTAGAATACACAGTCACTATACCCCAGTACACAGCTGGAATGCCAGTCATTATACCCCCAGTACACAGCTAGAATACAGTCACTGTACCCCCAGTACACAACTAGAATACACAGTCACTATGTCTCCAGTACATAGCTAGAATACAGTCACTACACCTCCAATATACAGCTAGAATTAACAGTTGATACACCCCTGGTACATAGCTAGAATACACTGTCTCTTCACCCCTAATACACAACTAGAATATACAGTCACTACACTGCAACTACACAGCTTGAATACATAGTCATTGCACCACAAGTATACAGTTTGAATACAGTCACTCCATATATATATGTTCACATATAATACATATATATATATATATATATATATATATATATATATATATATATATATATATATTAAGTTCAAAAATATATATATATATATGTATGTATATGTGAACATTTGTGCATCTGGACCATTCTCTATGTTTAGAAAATGTTTAAAGACCTATCTTTTTATTAGACATTTTAATTAATTCAAATGTTATGAAATGACGGACACTGCTTTATAATTTTGTTTTATTGTTATAATTTACATACACATATTTAGTAAATGTTTTAATTTTATATTAATTTTAAGAGGTTTAATACTATACATCTTTAAAACAGTGTTTAATTTATTTTAAATTGATTTATATAATTTACATACAAAGGTTTACTAGTGTACATCTTAAAACCAAAATTTCTTTTGATTTATACTAATTTATATAATTTACATTTATTAATACTTTTATGATATGTCTCGTATAGCGCATCGATCTGCCATGCGGGAATTAGCGCTATAGAAAAACAGTATTATTATTATAACTATATATATATATATATATATATATATATATATACATATATTTATATTTATATTTATATATATATATACAGTCGCGCCTCGTTATAATGCGGTAGTTGGGGTCCACGAAATGGAACCGCGTTGTAAACGAGGCGCGTTATAGATTATATTCTGCCAGGGGCGCCACCACCCCCAAAACGCCACAACAGCAACCAAAGCCGATGTGCTGGTTGCGCGGTGTATGCGTGATTTATAAAACTAATTGACATTGAAAATGTGTATTACGTTAAAATAATATACACTGTCGAATGTTGAACTGAGTAAATCTTGTGAATGGTGTACAGTTTTGAAATAAATTCAGAGCCAACGCGCCTCGTCTGGCGATGCGAACTGAGGCGGAGCGATAACACAGTACGCGGTCGCGGTCTAAAATAACCTTGAACTCAGCAGCCGAAACGCACAAATGAATTGACATGTTGCCGAAGTCGGTCAAATATTAATACTTATACTAATTGCGCTCACTGTTGGCTTAATTTCATCTTTTAATCAATCCCAAAATATAAATTTAGATCGCACATTTACCGTGCCGATTTATAATGCAATTCATGGTGGTTCGAGGCTACTGCGGTTCACACGCAGTTGACAAATTCGTATATTTGCGCACAAGTAAATGTTTTTTTCGTATACGTAGTGAAGAAAACATAACATAACTTTAGCCTGCCATTTCAATACCATAATTATTTTTTGTCACCGCCCGATTCGTAAGCAATTTAATTGCCATTTACAAGCCGACGAAGGCGCTCGTTCGCGGAAGCCACAGTGAACGGGCGCTTCGCCGAAGCCACAGCGAACTGGCAGGAGACAAACGCGATTGATATCGGCGCAAACAAACAGGACTTTGTACCAAATTTACTGTGCCTAAAGTTAATTAAATGCAATCAAAGGAATTGGTAACGTTTTAAACATACACTTAAGAAATTACCACACAAACCAAGCGCTGGTTACACAATAGATCGGTTTGAAAAACGATTGGATTGGTGCCGTGAGGCCGACTGCAGAGCAGAAGCCAGGGGCACAACAAACAACGAACTCAGCAACGCAGTTGTACTTCTGTGTTAAATTTCTTAATACCAATAAATTGTTTCTAGATACACCTGTACAAGACAAACATGAGGACTTCATAAAAATAAGTGACAGTTAATTACAGTGTTATTGTTAGCTGTAGCGCCCATTTCCCCCCGGCGGCAGAAATTCGGGGTCCACGACCGACCGCGTTATAGCCGATTCGCGTTATAGCGAGTCGCGTTATAGCGAGGCGCGACTGTATATATATATATATATATATATATATATATATATATATATATATATGTTATAGTGCAGTATCCTCAGGTCTGGTCAATGCACTTGACACTTTACTTCCTTGCCAGACCTGTTCAATCTATCACCATTTCAGCTTCTCCAGAAGCATAAGTAGCTAGCTTCATGTCGCAGATAGAAAGACACTGTTCGCTCCTTGAAAATAATGTATTTGTTCAATGATTTCATCACAAAATATTTATACATTTCTACAAAAAGCCAGCACATATAAGCCGGGTACAACTCATTTTTTGTAAGCAACTATGTTCCAGACTGGAACTTTCAACCTGAATCTTGACACCCCTGGGAGGTGCTCTGGGTGTAGATGTCCAACAGATACTGGACTCTGCTGATGTCAAAGTAACTTTGCAGGACACAAGTGTGACAGCTAAACCAGACGATAGTTAGTTTGTGCCCCAGTTGGAACATCTCATCCATGAGGCAGAGTTTAAGGGGCTTGTAGGGTGTGAAAGTCCAAATAAACTTGGGGAGCGATATGTGATTTTTTTTAAACTGTTAATATGTTTATAAATTATGTTAAAACATTAATAAAGTTACTGTATGGACAACTGGAAAGTTAGCAAAACATGTATATATGATGTACATAAAAGTCTGGTGAAGAAAATATGTGCTGGCAAATGTTGGGCAAGAAAGCCAGCCCTGGTCCTTTGTTCTATCTATTGGACATGTCCAGGGGCTCTTTATTACCTGGATGTGATTGTTGGTCAGTAGTCCAAAATGCTTCTGTAGCTATTGTGTTTACTTTGACATTTGCCCCAGTACCACAGAGAATGTCTGCTTTGACACCTACTCCATTGTTATTGTCCTCACTAGTGGACATGCTGCAGGCTGGATTAACACCTCTGTGTCTTGCTTGGTCAAACTGCCATTGTTGTTTATAGCTACTCTAACACTTGTCTCTTTAGTACTGGGAGTATCCACTAAGATACCTACTTCACTACAATTGTCCTGACTGGTGGACAGAAATTGAGTTTTTATTAATGAAAGTTTATTCAGAACAAACGAGGCTGGGGGCAGTTTGGGGGCAGGAGGTCCATATACTCCATGTTAACATATAGGACTTTGTTTTGTTTTGGTCATAATAATCGAACTGTCCCGAAATAGCGTATTTGAGTTATATTGTCCGAAGGATTATTACAAGCAGAAGCAATGGAACATTTTGCCGGTGACAATGATCACGGAAATCATGAATTTTAATCGATTATTATGGTGGTTGCCATGGCAATAGCGGCAAGTACTTGTGTTTGGCGATCTTGACTAATAATGAAGAGTGCCAGTTTTCACGAAGTACAACCTGTTTGGGCCATATGCATACATGTGTTATGATTATGTGCGTTTAGACAACTTGTCAGATATAAGTGCTTATTGAAACCACAACATACAGCAATGTAAAACGCAAATCCCGTAAAAGACACATACAGCCTAGCATCGTGTCGATTATCTGCATTACGTAAATCGCTATGTGTCTATGATAGTGTGATAAACTCAATATTAAATCGGACATTTAAGATAAGAAACGTATAACACAAGATATTTATGAACTGATTTTCTAGTATTCATTAGTCGGAAGCTACAACTGTCATCCATCGTTAGAATATTATTCTTGTGTCCAGTCCCCAATTAGTCTCGCTTTGTCCCCAATAAGCTCCAGTCAGGCAGAGTCACACCATGTATGGTGACCCACTTGCAGGCCCTATTGTGTTTACTTTGACATTTGCCCCAGTACCACAGAATGTCTGCTTTGACACCTACTCCATTGTTATTGTCCTCACTAGTGGACATGCTGCAGGCTGGATTAACACCTCTGTGTCTTGCTTGGTCAAACTGCCATTGTTGTTTATAGCTACTCTAACACTTGTCTCTTTAGTACTGGGAGTATCCACTAAGATACCTACTTCACTACAATTGTCCTGACTTGTGGACAGAAATGGAGTTTTTATTAATGAAAGTTTATTCAGAACATTGTTCTCAGAACATTGTTAACATGAATAAAACACAATACAAACAAGCAAATGTATCTACAATTTTACAAGTTGGTCTACTATCGTTGTGTTTTGGTTGGCCAATACCAATGGCCAATGGGGTTCACTACATTTAGTTTGATGGTGATTGATCTAATCCATAAGCTACACCATTATCGGCAAAGCTGAAGCTCACCTTGACAGATCATCTTGAATGTATCTATTGAAGTCAGAATGAGTTTGCTGAGAGCATTGATAACATCAGTCTTCTTATATGGGTTTGAAACTTAGACAGTCAAAGCAGAGATTACAAGTGCATCAATGCCTTTGAGATGAACTGCATGTGGAGGATGTTACAGGTTTACTACTCTTCAGACACAACAAACAAACAAGTATGAGAATTGATGGAGAGATATATCGGCAAGCAAGAACATATGTTGACAACAGTAAAAAGAAATTAACAAATTTTTTTTTTCTTGCATTCTACATCATAATTTAAGAAACTAATAATGGGACCTATTTGCATTAGAAATCAACACAGGCACTGGTACAGTATATCAGTTACCTATGAATAAAATCTTTGGACAATACTTATGAAAACAGTTGATGGTTTCAGAAAGGTACCATCTGTAGCATTTGATACCACAAATAATGGAAGCAGTAATCCTTGGAAATCGACAAGATTCACGAGATTAGTTGCAGAATGTTTTAATGGACTTTCAAAGACATTCTACACAGTTTTTTCCACATGCAGCTAAAGTAAGGTTTATTACACTCCAAGCATCCTCTAAAGTGATATCAGGTTGAGTTTAATTGCTGCCAGGAAATGTCACACTATTGAATTCAAAACCATCAAGTTCAAGTGACTGGAGTGGGATCAGTATAATTCCCAACATAAAGCAGACCTGTCCAAAGATTCACAGTCGGGAGGCAGTTACATTGTTTGCAATTGATGCACATATTCATGTCAAATAAGCATCCCTAAGGAACTTCTTCAAATTTTAGTCAATGAAGATGACAAAGAAGACAGCAGTAAAGACAATAAATAGGTACTCCAAACCGACGTCACGCCTATGCAGTCAACAGTGTGGATTGGCCTACTTGTGCATTGTTCTACCATCATCCATACGCTTCATGTGCATTGCTGTTTAATAAAACGATTTACCTATAACAGTCTGATGTGTTATCTTTTCATGTGTGTGAGTTTTATTGCTGGTTGTGACGGATAAGTAATTTTAATTATTTTTTGAAGTGACGTACTGTCAGCTCCTCTGCGCGGCTGCCGCAAAAACTGTCCGCGTGTTTCTTGAATGAGTGGCGTTTTGAAACGGCTGGTGATTGGCGCCTTGGCCAGATACTAAATATATCATCCACTGACGTGACAGAAGAGATTCCAAGCCTCATTTTGAATCTAAATTTGGTGGCGTAAATGCCGCGAAACTGGCAAAGAAACTCGTTTGAAAAATGTCAAACGAGTTTTCAACCAGATCAAATAAAAATATAAAACTCATCTCCTGTCCTATTATAGATCAGACTTTTATCTGTCAGAATTTTATATGAAATAGTTGATTAAATTCTGTGCCGCGAATCACCAGACCCAAGAAATGAGGTCCTGTAGGCAAAAATTCACTCGACGCGTCACCTGTCATGGCGGGCACTGAACGCGCGCCCCCGAACCGGCCCGGCGAAGAAAATTCGTCGGGTTCGGCAGAAGATGTATTTCCACAGTGGATGCAGTATTTCGCCAGTAAGTTTTATAATATATCTTCCCTGTCAATAAGTTTTTAGTGCAGAAATATGTTTAGTACAGCGAGGAATATTGAAATTAGATGAGCGCGGCAAATGTAAACAAACGCTACTTGTCTTTCGTTGCGGTCCGGTCAGACTACATCAATTTTAATAAAATTTCCGCTATGTATGATTTAACTGTGGCAATAATCTGAAAGGGAATAACTTAGGGTGTATATATATATATACATGACATTTATTGATATGTTGTGGATGATGATAAAATTAAAAACGCCGTTTTGAATTGTCACGTGACCTGAATAAACGCTCCGCGTGGGCCGTGGTTCGTTCACATCAATCATAAATGAATGGTACGCTCATGACCAACACAGCGGCACTAGTATAATCAGATATGCCACAGAATAACAATAATTGTGGTCTCAAATATTAAATCAGGGATGCGTTATTTATTCTTGCAAAAACTTGCTGTCTTCTTCATTCTTAGCAGCCAACCTAGTGTTTTCAGTAACTGAATAATTGAGGTTCCTCATTGCTTAACTTTAAGCTAAGTTAAACAATAAAAAAAAAATAGGTATCTATCTATCCACAAACTAGACCTTAGAATATTACTGTTGAGTTATTCTATTGCTAGTTTCTTAATTTAAGTGAAAATTTTCTGGTTATTTCTTTACTTAATTTTTCTTACAAAAGTATTCAATAATATTGTCTGACAGTAACACAGATTTATAATTAGACATGTAGTGGACACTAGCTGCCAAGTATGGTTTTCACTTTCAGCACAGTCTTAGTAATTACTTGAAGTGTTAAAGATATTTTCAGCTGATGAGACCTACTTACAACTCAGGAGAACTTTACTTCCTGAAGGAAGAGGTAGACCTCCTGCTCTGCCAGAATTAGTGTTTCTAACCAACCACCTCCTTCTACAGCTAAAGTTGCTTCAATATGAAGGCAGCAAAAGTTCAAATGATGTGAGTTATTAAATGGCAGTTTGGACACTCTACATCAAGTTCACTTCTTGTACCAGGAGTATGTTATTAATATTATAATGAACACAATTAAAAGTAAGGTGTCAGTTCTGCCGTGAAAGAAGTCCTCAGGGAGTGATCAGATTCCAGAAGACAGTGCCGCCCAGGAAAGGTACCTTGAAACTAGCTGGAACTGTGACTGAACTGACAAGAGCCCTTGAACTCCACCTGCCTGAGGAAGAAGATACACAACCACAAATGCCTGCACCAGCCCCAGATGCAGAACAAGCGGCTGATGTTGCTGAGCTAGAGGTTGACGCTGCTGAGCCAGAGGCTGACCCAGCTGAGCCAGAGGTTGAATCTGCTGAACCAGAGGCTGAATCTGCTGAGCCAGAGGTTGAATCTGCTGAGCCAGAGGTTGAATCTGCTGAGCCAGAGGTTGAATCTGCTGAGCCAGAGGTTGAATCTGCTGAGCCAGAGGTTGAATCTGCTGAGCCAGAGGTTGAATCTGCTGAGCCAGAGGTTGAATCTGCTGAGCCAGAGGTTGACCCAGCTGAGCCAGAGGTTGAATCTGCTGAGCCACAGGTTGAATCTGCTGAGCCAGAGGTTGAATCTGCTGAGCCAGAGGCTGACCCAGCTGAGCCAGAGGTTGAATCTGCTGAGCCACAGGTTGAATCTGCTGAGCCAGAGGCTGACCCAGCTGAGCCAGAGGTTGAATCTGCTGAACCAGAGGCTGACGCTGGACACTATGAGACATTCAAGTTCACGAGGCAAGGGGAGTTGGTTGCAGTTTTCTATGAATCCGGTTTCTGTATCGGCCAGGTCATTGAAGTACAGTCTGAGGGCACAGCAACAGTCCAGTACTTAACCAAAGTCAAGGGCCACCCGTCCTACTTCTGTTGGCCATTGGTTGATGATGTGTGTTCCAGTTCCGCTGAATTTGTGTTCAGGTGGAACTTAGACATTTCACCTGTTGGAAAAAATTGTCGGCTGTGGCAAGTAGACTCAGTACAGGACATCGCCAAAGCCTATGATCGCATAAATAAACCTCTTGAGTAAAATGGTAAATAGTCAGGTTCCTTTTAATGGTTAAATACTCCCATTAGTGGAAAGAGCTCCTTTTTCTGATTCCAGTGATATATGGTTCACCATTCTAACTTAATTAGGAGCAGAGATATGCTCGTTTTAAGATTCTTGAAATGGCATGTCGGAAAATAATGGCAAAATAATTATAATTTGCTGTTATAAAGTTCATATTTTTGCAAGTTTTTACTGGCCTATCAACTTGCAAAAAAATTGCCTTAAAGTAAATAGTACATACTTAATTTTCATAACAGAAATTAATGCAAAATCAACACTGGTTTTTGTCTGTGACCTGGCAAAATATGCAGTTTCATCAATTTAAGCCGAGGATGTAAAAAGCCGGAAAATAGTCAATGTTTAAAAAATCATAACTTTTCTTTTAACCAAGCTACATAGATGAAGTTTGCATCACTGTAATGAGAATAAAAAGTTCTGTATTATTATGATAGAATCCAGCATGAAGGTCACATTTGAAAAATCAGTTTGGAGTACCTACAATAAATCTTGAGAATACAGTAGGCATTGACAACTGAATTGGGACTTTAAGTGGATGGTTGTGAAAAAAATACAAATAAATTTGTTTTCTCAGGTTTTTAAAACTAAGATGACAACTTCTTTGTAAAGCATTAAACTTAGCATCGAAACGACAGCATGATGTTGATGATGATATTGACTGCTTCAACTGATCAAGGTTGTGACATTAATGTCCTCCCTGAGCCATAGATGAACAGGTGTTCAACAATTGCTATCGACTGATCTTGAATTAAATACAAAATACATTGTTCGATAGTGTATAT
>JAODUO010003056.1:0-12190 GCA_025642075.2 Ridgeia piscesae
TACCTATGTAGGTATGTATGATGTATGTTTTGTATGTAGTATGTAGTATGTTGTATGTATGTATGTATGTATGATGTATGTATGTATGTATGTTTTATGTATGTAAGTATGAAAGTATGTATGTATATGTATAGTATGTATGTATTATTTACGTATAAGTACGACATACGTATAATGTATTTTGTTTTTATGTTTTAATACATGCATGCGTGAATGCATGTCTCCAAATTTATATATGTGCATCTATATGGCACTCTATCTGTGTTTTAGTACACGTATTTACGTGCGTGTGTTTGTGAACAAGTTCGTGCCAATAACGCATGTTTTATTAACGACGGCCCATCGGTTGACCCGCGGTCCCGCCTGCTTCCTCCGTCACAATCAGTTACGACATTCCAGCGAGTAAATCATCTCAGTCACCCGACATAGGTCATTTACCACGGGCACATTACTCGCCTAAACTGAAAATTACCCTGTTGATGAACTGCGGCAAATAGAGAATAACCACTTCGTCGTATATACGATCCCGTCGCGAGCAACTACGGCGTATTTGAGTGCGGGTATATGCATTTTTTTTCCCCCCCCGGGGTTTAAAACCCCCCCCCCAAACCCCAACCTTTAAGTAAACAAAACCCAAAAAGGGGAGTAGACTCGTTCCCAAACACCGTCGGCGACAGGTTGACGAGAAGCACCGCTTCTGCCATCAAGAAGCGATCAAACGTGCGTCGTTTGGTGCCGCTGTCGTCGTTATATATAACTGCTTTGTAGCGAGCCTTTCAGTGAAAACGCCAATCAATAGTAATTTTCCGCGCTAGTGGTCAACGAGAGACGTATATGTCAATTTGTGGCGGGGGGTCTGGTCCGTAGTGGCGCCGGGGCTGGCTGCTGGAAATTGTTTAGGATGTCTTGTATTGTACACTTTCCTCGGTGTAGTCTTTTGTCGCGCCTGGTGGGGACGGAGATGTCATTGTCCACGCCCACCCCCTTTCAGGGACGATGTCTCTCTGGACGTGTTTACGACAATTAAAAAAGCGGGGGAAATTCATTAAAATCCCCCACCCCCCTGTTAAAATTTTTATTTGTTTTTTAATTGTTATTAACTACCCAAAATGATCCTTTTAAAAAACACAAACCCCAAAAGAAATGGGAACCTTGGGGTTTTTTTTTTAAATTTTTTCCCCTCTTTTTGTTTTAATTTTTTATTTTACACGAATTAAAAAAACTGAGAAAAAGTAAAAAGGGGGACATCAGAAAGAGTTAGGATTAAATGTATACGAAAAGTGGATGGACACATGCGAGAATGGGAAAAAAAACAATGAAATGAGAGCAGTTGGAATACAGGGCCCGAAAAAGAAAAGGGGAAAGGATTTGGGAAAGGATTGGATCACCCGGGGGATTTTTTCCCCAAAACATTTCCGGGCAAATTTTGGGGCTGACCCCAGGGGGAAAAGGCAAGGAAAAATTTTTCACTGAAATTGTAACATATCGTAGAAGCGTTGGTAACCCCAAAGTTTTTGAGCCCCCCCCCGCGTTTTAAAAAAAGGGGATTTTTTTGTTCATCTTAGTTCCGGGAAAAACCCTTTTGGGGGGGAAATAAGTATATTTTAATAAAATTAGTTCAATTTCATTTTAATATTTAAAAACAATCCAATTTTTTTAGCCAAAAAACGGGCCCCAAGTTCCTTAAACTTTCTTTTTTTAATTTTTTTCGTTTCAAAAAGGGTTCAGGGGGTTTCGGGGGGTTTTTAAAAGGGGCTTTCCCTCTTGAAAATTGACAGAAAGGCCAAAAAGGGGCTAAACACATATAGATGGGCCAGATGGTATTTATATTAACAAATAGTCCCATGTTTATGGACCATAGAACGACTAACATTGGAGCAAGTGGCTGGGACACAAATCAAATGGATCGGTGTTAATTAAACAAATAGTTCAATTAACTCTGGTTTGTCATTAAATTCTAATCTATCCATTAATGGTGGCTTTAACGCAATTGGTTCGTGCGCTAATAGGCACGTTTGTGATTATTTCATGGCATGCAAAAACACTACTTATGTCTAGCTAAAGGCATGTTCATTGATAGCATTTATAGCGTACCTACATGTAGCCGGATTAGCCGGTGACTTGACCGCCCTGTTTAGCATCGACGTATGTAATGGTCTACTCTTCGCTGTAGGGCATTCAGGGAGAACTATCTTATTTGACCCTTTATCTCGCCTGGGGCTAAGCGCTCTCTTAAAACGATCCCGTTTCCCGGGGCCCGCTTCCCTTTCCCCAATTTCGGGGGCCCCTTCCCACCAACAAGCCCTTTACCACCCACCGGTTGAATTGGGGCCTTTAGTGGGCACAAAACCCGTGCATTTTTAAATTTAAAGATTGGCCCTTTGTCCGGGAAAAAAAAAAAAAAAAAAAAAAAAAAAAAAAAAATTTTTTTTTTTTTTTTTTTTTTTTTTTAGGTTTAAAAGCAAAAGTGGTGAAGTGTAAAACTTGGGTTTAAAAATTTTTTCGGTTGCAAATCAACCATTTAAAAATTCAACATTTGGTCAAATCATACTTTTTTATTTGTTCTATTGGGAAAATTTTTAAATATTTCAAAAACCCGGGGAATAAAACCAATTAAAAACTTTCGGACATTTTTTTAAATATAATGTAAGGATTTTGGAGAAGGGGAAAATGGAGGGTTTTGGATGGAGGTTGTAAATTTAACGAAACTAAAAAACGGTGTTAACTTTAAAGATTATGAAAGTTTAAAAGTTTTCGTTTGGGAACCTGTTTAAAACACCGGGAACATTTGGGCAACAAAAATTTTTTGGCTTGGGGCCGGGGGGAAAAACCCAACCCCAAAAACCCCGGGGGGCCCCATTGGCTCGGCCACACGGGTGAAAAACCGGGGTAAGGGGGCACCCAGCGCGGGGAACAAATTTTTAGAAATTTTTAGATCGTTAATTTCAATGTTATATGTGTAATACGAGCAGTAAGGACATTTCTGTTAAGTACAATGGATTAGTTTTAGTGAGGTTTAGCAGACGTCATACTATGGATCGTATAATATTTACAAACGCTCGGACGCGTGTGAGCGCACACACACACAGACACCAGCACATATGCGCTCTCACGTCAAAAATATGTGTGCCATAACCACGTGGTTTATGCATAAACTGATCACCCTTTGAACACTGTGACACGGGGAGCATAGATAGTGAATAGTACATGATTAATTAGGCGTTGACCTGAAGCCAACGCAAACAATACAAACCATGTTCACAATAACATGACCATATTCCGGTTCAGTACATCGATCTTACACAGAAATTATCACTCAAGAAAACATTGTTTTCCCGAAACACTTTCGTTGTCTGATTCCTTGAAACAAATTTCAGTATTCTGTGGCATTGCAGGGTGGACATTCAGTGACAGGTCAGTATGGTCGGTACAATACTGGCAGTTTGAAAGTCAATTAAGTTGACCCGTTGAATGGATCTCTTAAGTACTGGTATGTGTAGTATTTAAGGTTGACATGTTGACTATGTCAATACAATTACCGTTGACAAATTGATTCTTCCAACGTTGTCGTGAGTAGGAATATTCCGTGACATTTCTTTCAAGTGAAACATCGTTGGTTCAGTTATCGAGTTATGGTAATAATAACAACCCCAAAGGGGGGGAAAAAATTTTTAAAAGGTTTTTAAAGCCCCCCTAATTGGGGGGTTCCCACTTTCCCCCCCCCCCAAAAAGACCCCCCAAACCCAAAGTTCCAACGGTCATCACTGAGTGCTGACACCCTGCGAGGATAGCCAGATCGACTTCCGATCTGTTTCCCTTCGACACCGTAACGTTGGGCAGTCGTCCGAGCTCCTTTTCACACCAGGTGGTGTCGTCGCTACACAAGACGAAGTGCACGTCGGGAAACTGGAGGGAATAGCCATCTTTAATTAATTCCCGTCCAAAAACCCCCCCCTCCCAAAACCACGCGGGTTTAACTTGGAATGGAGCCGCCCCTATTTTTAATTAAACGGCAATTTTCTTTTATGAAAAATTTCCACATGGGATATCCGTGATTTAATTTTTTAAGGGTTTTCAGGATTTTTTAAAAAAAAAAAAATTTTTTTCCCCCAAAACTGGGGAAAAAAGGGGGGTTTTTTGGGGGGGTTTTTTTTTTTTGGAAAACCCCCCAAAAAACATTTAAAAAATTACCCCAGTAGCTTCTTACCCGGGAAAAACATTTCATAGCTAACTTCCAGGCCCGCTTTCGAATCACCCCCCCCCCGTCTAGGTGGAAAATACGGGAAACGTGCCACAAAAATTTCTTTCCTGCGGCTGAGGGAAAACCCCTTCCCAAAGACAAAATTTTTTTTAAAACCCGGGTTTTTTAGAAATTTCACCCAAACGTTTTAAAAAAAAAGGGCCCCCATGCGGGAAAAGCGGGAAGGAAAAAACCCCCCCCTTTGGGGTTTGCCAGCCCGGGAAAAAAGAGGCACAAACATGAAAATTTTTCCTTTAAAATGCTTAGGACACCTGGCACCAAGAAACCGGGGCCCCGGGGAAAAGAGGACCGACGGGGACGGGGGCGGGACCGGGAAAAGACCAGGGCCCCCCCGCGCCCGCGGTTTCCCCAGGCCGGGGGGCGAGGCCGCGACCGCGGGGCCCAGACCCCATGCTAGGTGGGAAGTGAAGGGTTTCCCCAACCCCGGGGGACCCTGCCGAAAAAACCCCTAAAATTTTTCGGGGAAAAATGAAATTTTGCTTTTCCCCAGGCCATTTGGGCAATTTAAAAAAAGGGGGTTTTTTTTGTGGCAAAAAATGTGCACGAGGGGGGTTCTTTTAAAAAGGGGGGGAAAAATTTAAAATTTTGGTGATTTTTTAAAAAAAATTTTTTTTTAAAAAAACTTTTTTTTTCCCGGGGGGGCCCGGTCCGTTTCCCCTTTGGGGTTTTTTTTTTTTTTTTTTCCCTCCTTTTTTTTTTTTTCCTTTTTCGGGGGTTGTGGGGGGTTTTTTTTTTTTTTTATCTCCTCTCCGTTCCCTTTTGGCCTTTTTTTTTTTTTTTTTTTGGTTTTTTTGTGTGCCGTCGTCGTGTTTTTTTTTTTTTTTTTTTATGCAGGGCCAAGGGGTTATTAATTATAAATAAAAATTTAAATTATTGTTCCATGTATATTATATATTATAAAATTATAAAATATTATTTTAAATATGGCGTAAATATTCCATTAGGGATATTTTACCATTAGGAACCACATTTTTTTTTAAAAACCCAGATGTTTGGTTTACACCCAATAATTGGAATTTCAAGATTCTGCCCCTTTGGGGGAAAAATCACCATATTCTGAATGCAAAACATATTTGTTTGATTTTCCGTGATTTCCTACCCTTCAGTTGAGAGGGGTGTATTAAAACTCCTGGGGAATTAGGTCCGCAAATGCACATCCGGGGCCCCCGAACCCTCTGTCATGGAATTTACCCTCTACTTAAAGGGGGCCTTTGGGGAACTTGCCAATGGTTCCGTCGAATGTATATCGTCAACGCTATGGCGTACTTCCGGCTCCAGTTTCCCGACGTGCACTTCGTCTTGTGTAGCGACGACACCACCTGGTGTGAAAAGGAGCTCGGACGACTGCCCAACGTTACGGTGTCGAAGGGAAACAGATCGGAAGTCGATCTGGCTATCCTCGCAGGGTGTCAGCACTCAGTGATGACCGTTGGAACTTTCGGCTGGTGGGGTGCGTGGTTGAGCGGGGGACACGTGGTGTACTACCCCACCCCATCGGTAGTGGGAAGCGTTAGGGCAAAACGTTTTAAGGCAAGTGACTATTTCCCGCCCCATTGGGTTCCAGGGTCGGGTTAATGAAACCCATTTTTAATAATGAAAAGGCTTCACATATTCTCATTGACTTCCTTTCCATGTCTTCGTACCCAGCCTAGGAGTGCAGAACCCTAGTTATGTGCTTTATATACTATATCCATTTAAATAATTATTTCCCTCTTTGTTGTTATTATTACCATAACTCGATAACTGAACCAACGATGTTTCACTTGAAAGAAATGTCACGGAATATTCCTACTCACGACAACGTTGGAAGAATCAATTTGTCAACGGTAATTGTATTGACATAGTCAACATTTTTTTTTTTTGTTTTTTTCGTACAGGCCCACGTTTTTAAAAATACACCCAAAACGTTCTAAATCCCAAAATAATATTGACAACGAAATGCCTTATGCTTTTACACTTCCGCAAATGCGCAATCAGTTACCATTTGTTGTCGGAAAACACATTTCCCCCTTGCACCCGTCCGCACCCTCCGTAGCCCCTATAGGGGCCCCTGGCCCGGGCTCCGGTTCCCCCGGGCCCCGGACAAACATTTTGGTTATTTAAAGCTGAAAACCGCTTAAAAACGTTTAAATCCGATAAAGCATGGGTTCCGGGTATTAGTTTAAAAATTTGCCCTAGCCAAAATTATTTGTTTTGTGTTTGCGATTTATTTGTGTGGCCAACAATAGTTTTTATTTGGTAATTTGGGATACGTGTTTCCATGTTTAAAAAAATAATGTATGTATGTATGTATGTATGATCGCCAACAATAAGACGGTTAACCTGATCAAACAAATCCTTTTATACGCCAAGTATTCACACTTCTATGTCTTTCAGCTGTTGCTGTTGAATACTATAGATCACGTGATCACGTGCCATCTGACGTAACAATCGCACTGTTTCGGTGATGCACACACTACGGCCTCATTCATTCCGGTGGTGGTAGGCTTGTAGGTGTAATTGGCAACATACGAAATGAAAGTAAGCAGAGTTAGGAGGCTGTCATCATTGCGTTGTGTTTAACACAAACTACGTCGGGTAATTGCCTCATTTTCGTCTTTGCTCTTCCGGACAACGCCAAGTGCTTGAACTTAACTGAATGCATTCGAGTTTTGTGCGGCGTCACTAACGATCTCAAGTGGCAACCGCTGGCGCCTACAAAGACTACAAAGCGCGACTCCGTGTTGGTGGTCAGGGCCACCGTTAGTTGGGAAGTGTAATGACGGGTCCGCGGTAAACGGGATCGTTTTAAGAGAGCGCTTAGCCCCAGGCGAGATAAAGGGTCAAATAAGATAGTTCTCCCTGAATGCCCTACAGCGAAGAGTAGACCATTACATACGTCGATGCTAAACAGGGCGGTCAAGTCACCGGCTAATCCGGCTACCCCCGAAACCACACTGAATCGCGTATTATAGCAGCGAACTCAAATTAATATTGAAACATTGAACAGTCTTCAACGGATACATTGGGGTCAGTTATTTGTGCTAAACAAGTTGGATTGTATTTTGAAATATTATATGTATGTGAACTAATGTTTACTTGATATACTTCTTATTCCCCCCCCGAAGGGTTTTTCCGAACTAAGATGAACAATAAAAATCGGAAATATCCCTTTTCTTTATAACGCGAATTAGGCTCAAGACATCTACGATTACCAACGCTTCATACTGATATGTTACAATATTCAGTGTAAAAGTCTTCTCCGCCTTTTCCCACTAGGTGGGGTCAGCGGCCCGAATTCTTGATTTCCAGAATGTTCTGTCCTGGGCATCCCCCGGGGTGATCCGCATTTTTCCCTTCGGACGCAATCCATCCATCTCCCCCCTTGGTCCCCCCTTTTTTTCCGGCACTAATGTCAACAACTCCCTTTTCATTTCGTTGTTTTCTTCCATTCTCTGCATTTTGTTTCCAGGTAGTCTCATTTCTCTGACTTTGTCTTACTATTTACTCCTAGCTCTTTCTGATGTCCACACTCTTTACTTTGTCTCTCAGTGTTACTCCTTTAATTCAGTGTAAAAGTACAAAATTGACATATACGTCTCTCGTTGACCACTAGCGCGGAAAATTACTATTGATTGGCGTTTTCACTGAAAGGCTCGCTACAAAGCAGTTATATATAACGACGACAGCGGCACCAAACGACGCACGTTTGATCGCTTCTTGATGGCAGAAGCGGTGCTTCTCGTCAACCTATCGCCGACGGTGTTTGGGAACGAGTCTACTCCCTTTGTTGTTTACTAGTGGTGTTAAACGGCAGTTAAATGACTCGTAATAATACGGTTAGCGCCCGAATGCCGTTGGCGTAACGTAATTGACGCAGGGGCCAGCGAAACAAACCCGTGCAGCGGTAGCGCTGAATTCCGTGCCCCGTAGGTGTTAGGTCAATGGGTATAGGAAACAATGCATATACCCGCACTCAAATACGCCGTAGTTGCTCGCGACGGGATCGTATATACGACGAAGTGGTTATTCTCTATTTGCCGCAGTTCATCAACAGGGTAATTTTCAGTTTAGGCGAGTAATGTGCCCGTGGTAAATGACCTATGTCGGGTGACTGAGATGATTTACTCGCTGGAATGTCGTAACTGATTGTGACGGAGGAAGCAGGCGGGACCGCGGGTCAACCGATGGGCCGTCGTTAATAAAACATGCGTTATTGGCACGAACTTGTTCACAAACACACGGAACACGTAACGTACACGTACCTTTAACAAAAAACCCCACGTAACAATTTTTAAAAACCCCTAAGGTACAAAAATAAGTTACCAATTTTTACACGTACACGACCCCAACACTACCCCGACACGACACCACAGCACGCGCACGCACACGCACACGCACACGCACACGCACACGCACACGCACACACACACACACACACAACACACACACACACACACACATGCCCCCAGTCACAGCACCTTACATCCACCATATACAAAATCTTACCATCCAAACTTCTAGTATAGTATCGAAATTTAAGGACACTCATACCCTGGATCTCTTTTATTTTATCTTTATCCATCCGACACAAACTACCCGGATTGTGCCTCATATCCAGGGTCTATCGCTTTTTCCCTTCCCTCCGTGAGGGATCGCCCTTATCTCGCCGGATCCACGGAGCTGTGGACCGCCATCTCCAGTTCCGCCTTGCCTCGCGATGCGGACATTTTCTACCGCCGATAAACCATCGCCATAAAGGCGAGGCGGCCAAGCGTGACCGTGTGGTTTATTGATTTCCTGTTTTTAGGCGGGTGAGATGCTTATGTGCGTCTTCCTTGCCCGTCTCCTTCCGGAAAATCCGCTCCCCACCAAGCGCCTAATATTGATGGTAATTTGATCGATTTAGCGTCGCACGACTAACGCAAAAACAACCTTTCTCAGATAAACTACCCGGAATAATTCTCCTTGGATAATGTAATTATGACTTAGACAGCCAACTCTGATATAGCGGTAAATGGTTTACTCCCGCTGCACCGAATCTTTTGGATCATGTCCCCAGTTGGCGTTAGAATAGTTGGCACTACATTCTATTACACAGTTTAAGCGTCATTTCGAAACTTAACTTACTAAACTTGGTTATCCATCACAGCTCACTGTCGCGTCAATCATAGCTCACTGTCGCGTCAATCACAGCTCACTGTCGCGTCCATCACAGGTCACGGTCACGTCAATCACAGCTCACTGTCGCGTCCACCCATTTATCGACTTGAATACTGTTTATACATTTTAGATTGACCAACCTGTTGTCCTGATGCGCCTCTCGGACTGGTTTTCAAAGATTCAGGCGAAATACAAGTTGCATTATTGTTACTGTTATTATTACTATTATTATCATCAGCATCAGTGTCATCATCAACATCTTCATCATCACAAACACCATCATCACAATCACCACAATAATCTTTGACGTCATTATCGTCATAAATCTTTTCTATGAGTATTAATATTATTATAATAAGGCGTTAAAGTAGGGGCATGGGGTGCAATATTCTGTGGTGGTTTAGCTCTCAATATTCACTGAGCGTTGTGTAGTTCTTATACTGTGAGAGCTTGGGATAGGATATCCACAAAGAATATTTAGAGAAATTCACAGCTCCCTTCTCTGTCCCGTCTATATTGCCATTGTCCTGACGGCTGAGTGGTGCTAAAGTGTTCAGCCCTCTAATATCAATGCCATGTCCTGACAGCGGAGAGGTACTTAAGTGTTCATCCCACTAATTTCAATGTCGTTTCGATCACAATGTCCAAAAAGATTTGATGTAGTAATCATTAGAAAGAAGTGTGCGGAAACAATTGCAATTCTTTCGTGTCTTGGTTGCGGGAATCAGGCATTTTCAAACAGAAATGTTTCGACGTGTCCCTGGTCTCATATGTAAGTCATTATAACAATCATAATAATAATACATAACACAATGTATTTATATACTGCCCGGTCAATTGGAAATTGCTCATGGGAGAAGTACATACATATGTACATAATATAATTCAACATAGAAACACGTACTAACAAACAAATAAACGTATACAAATATAACATTACCTTAAATGTATAGTCACAAAAACAATTACAAATTCGTCAAACACAATAATTTAAACAAGATAAAAGTGCTAAACGCTAATAATAAAAACTAAATTTATCCAAAGAAAACACAAAGTGTCATCATCGGTGAATTACAAAAACGTTTACTTAAAAGACGAGTCTTCAAAGCTTTTTTTTAAACTAGCAATAGTGTTGTTGTCCTGAGGCTAAGAGGCAAATTATTCGGTAGGACCGCCGAGCAGATCGCTATATTGTCTTTATTTACGTTTTGAATGTGTTGTCTGTGTAACAGCGTTGATTCTTAGTGGTTGAATAAATTGTGTTTATCATCGAAAACAACCCCTCAATTGGGTCCACTCGCCAACTGCGGCATCTTGCCGGCAAGACGCTCAGTCAAGAAATGCATATAAACGCCACGTGGTCCGACTGGGTGCTGACTTATTACATTTAAGCAATATTAAGTTAAACGTGTTTTCTGTGTATGTTCAACAACGTTTACTGTTCAATATGTTAACGTAAATAAAAAATTCGAAAAATTACAATATCATTAAATAATAATCCACCCCAAATGTAGTGATTTATATAAATGAAACGTGTTTGGGAAACTTGTGTCGCCGATATTTTTAGATGCGTTATATTTAAGTAACAGTTCGTGTACCCGCATTTAGCTTGGTCAATTAACTGAAATAAAATCCGTCAGCTAAACGAATTGGACTTTACAGTCTATTTTGATAAACCTAGCTAGTTACAGATCACTTGCTTATAATGCACATTACAATGATTGTAATGTTTTCTTCAGATTCTTTAAATCCTTATGTATGATAAATGCTAATCCTAACCTGTTCTTTGCTCACATATGTTACTCAACAGATTCGGATGTCAACAATTTAGTTGAATGTTGAAGCTGCACTTAATAATTTTCATAAATATAAAAACGAGTCATTTATGCTTTCAAAAATGTTATTTGTTAGCACACATTTGGCGAACTATCCGAGTGCGACATATAAAAAAATATAGTAAATGTTATATTCCAGGATAATTATTCTATAATTCGTAAATTTTTGGGTTACTATAAAACAAATCACACATTGCATACTTTGCATTTGACAGACACTTTCTCTTCGCTTGAATCATGACTGTCCGTAAGAGATTGCCTACTCCAGTAAGACAACAGCCAAAGAAATGTGGATTCGTGGTCTGAGTATTGCTTAATTTGTGTGAAATTACAGCTATCATAAGATCACTGTATCGACCAAGACCTCACTTAAGAGCTTAGTTAGCCACTTCATTACAAACAAGGCATAACATTAATTCATCTAGGCTATACATTCAAAGTGCGTGCTATCGAAGCATTCAACGAGGTTTCTGTTCTTAGTGTTGTTTACGCTAATAACTTGAAAGTCGTGCCACTAATTGGCTTATCCGTAGTTGGTTCACCCGCCGAGCTGAGTGTGTAATTACGCCAACATTCGCCGTCATTAAGTGAGCATTTGTCGTGTGTTATTAATACCAGCGCCATTCCTCCCGGCTGTAGCAGCGATTTAGCGGCACGGCGCAATGCGTTAAGCAACGGGAGCGAATCAGCGAGCGACGCTGCCACTGACGGTGATTTACAGGGGGCGGGCCAGGACGGGCTGACTGGCGTCTCGCCCCTCACCACCCCGTCTGTGGGTGACTTAGCCGCGACGCCGAGACCCGAGTGTCACACAGACATGACGCTTGACGACCAACGTACGTACTTCGAAGACAGCTCGTGTGCAGACTTTGCGACCAAGAACATGGGCGTTGGAGGTGAAGACATCGCAAAGATGGTCGACGCAACGACAGATATTTGCCGGTCGCGCTCT
>JAODUO010003057.1:0-15000 GCA_025642075.2 Ridgeia piscesae
TATGTTTATGAATTGTAGGTTTTGTATGGAATGGTTCAGAAGAACAAATCATAGTGCATGCTAATGCATATTTCATCTACACAATTGTTTTACTGAAAGCAGTGTGCATGTAAAAAATAATGTCTCTATTTCATAAAATCATTCGTGTGCAATATTATGTAGTTATCACATACTTGCTCTACCATTGATTACAAACTAATATGTGTATTATCATATTCTTCCTGCATCCCAAGGTAGCAGAAGTTTCATTGCCATTATGTTAAGCTGCTGTGAATCACTGATTAGTGACTTATTGGCCCTATAGTGTATATAGGCTCACTTATACATTAGGTATAATTGACCTGGTCATACTTAAAGTGTTGTTTACAATAGCACACCCAGCCACACACCCACCCACCCACACCCACATACACACCACACACACACACACACACACACACACACACACACACACACACACACACACACACACACACACACACACACACACACACACACACACACACACACACACACACACACACACACACACACACACACACACACACACACACACACACACACACACACACACACACCACCACCACCACCACCACCACCACCAACACCACCACCACCACCACCACCAGAACACACACGCACGCACGCACGCAAGCGCGCACGCACGTGTGTGTGATAACATAGAAGGTAGTCTCTAACGATCGGTAGTTGTTAGATCTAGATTCAGCTAGCTGGAAACACGATTCTTCAAAATATCAGAAACTAAACAAGCAAGACGGGATTGGCAAGCTAAACCGTGAAGTACATTTGTAGTAAAATTCACCTATAGATATATCCAACACACGGATAACCTGCCTAAAATATATGCGCGAACGACTCATGGTAATGGAAACGTCGAAGACCAATACATATGAAACAGTCTGATCTTTACATCACTTGTATCACCTTTCTCAGATACAATCCACAAACGTATAATTGGCGATGCTGACGCACAATAAAATAATATTTGCCAGCTCTAGATAACCACGGCATTTTACGCTAGTTTCTTCGTAAATATCCTCCCCATTTAACATGGTTATGGATACCATGCATGCAGGATTAATATGATAGAACATCTGATATTGCACATTTGTAAGCGTACTGGGCATTTTAAATGAAACGCGAGTGACTTTGAGACATCTAGACTTCCAACAACTTATTGATTTGCAACATTCGAAGCGAGAAACGATATCTTCGACTTACTGTCTCTTGAGGTGCGAGCTCTTCTTGCGCTTGTAGATGATGATGATGATGATGATGACGATGATAGCAATGACGAGGAAGCCTCCACCCAGGGCTACACCGATGGTGATCTGGTCGCTGCTCTGCTTCACTGGCTGCTGGTACTCCAGTTTACCCAACTCATACTCCAAGTTACCCGCTCGCACCTGGGGTAGAAGTAACACACACCGTAACACGCATGCGCATAGACCGGTTACACATTCACACCAGGAGCAAATATAACACATGCAATGTAACATGCAAGCATGTACATGCAAACACAATAAAGGTAAAGGTAAGTTCTTATATAGCGCAGTATCTAACCGTTAGGGTTGCTCCAAACGCTTTACAGTTTACTCCGTGCCTGGCAGTATGTTCCGTCAAACGCCATCTCAGCTTCTCTGGGAAGCATACAGCCACGTTGCAATTAATTCATTCATATTGCTGAGTAAACTTGCCCAATGTTTCACACGACAGCACAGGGAGATTCCAACCCGGATTCTCGTAATCGAGAGTCTGTAGTTTGAGCCGCTGTGCCATTTCGCTACTACAGTTAAACAAGATTAGTCACATATTGTATTAACAAACCACTGGGCAGTTTCGTTTGCAAAGTAGCTTTGTATTGCCTTTTCTTTGCTGCGCGGATCTTCTCTTTGCAAACAATGTGATATTTACCACAACTTCAGGCAGCTTATTGGCGTCTTCATGACCTGCCGTCACACCTGGGGGTTGTTGATCAGGTGGGTTGCACCAGAGACTGTCACGGGTGATTGATTTCACTTTGCATTGGGATTCTCCTATGGTGACCTTCACATCAGAAGGCTCACTGGCTGCGTTGAGGTTTTCACCCTGCAAAGTCAAGGTCATTCAACTACATCACAATTGATGGCCATGTTCCACCATGTCAATTGAAACGCGTTATAACGTCATGTGTGACGATAACACACATTTAATAGTTAACATTTCTTTGCAATAACATAAACGTTATGTATAGGGACGCGTTTATTTGATAACATTAGCTAAAAAATACTATCAGCTTGTTAATAAAAACCCAGACAAACCTGCAAAATGAGTGCTTCGCCTTTGTACACCTTCCGATGGTTCTCAAACTTGTAGTACACCGGAATGGCAACGACGTTAACGCGGGAGGCAACGTCTGGGAAGTAGGCGGACATGTTCCTCACTGACTTGACACCGTCCATCACACAGCCTACCGTGGGTTGACTCTTGACAGCGCTGCGTCTCTTCCAGCGACCAGTCGCGGAGAATGATGGGAAAGGACACGTGATCATCTCTGCACTGAGGACATCACAGTTCTGAAAGCAACACAAACGAATACTCTTATCACAAGTGATCGTCAATGCGCATTTTAATACATCATAGGTTTCATATATATATATATATATATATATATATATATATATATATATATATATATATATATATAATATATATATATATAATATATATATATATATATATATATATATATATATATAAATATATATATATATATATATATATATATATATATATATATATATTTATATTATGCATGTATTCATATGTATGTATGTACGAACATTGCGGCTGTTTTGCCACATGTGTGGTATATTGTATATTTGCGATGATACTAATCATAAGTTGGTGACATTGTTCACATCTGAAACGTTATGCTTTCAAATCTTCATTCTAAAATATGACAAAGTTGCGAGGAAGACTTACAGTGAGACTTGACCTTGTTTCCTCGTGTCTGACAAACATCTGTGGCAGCTGGACACTGGCGAAGTGGACTCCTTCCACAGTCACTCTCCGGCCACCACTTCAACAACTGTGACAACATTGATGCAACAACATGTGACAACGTTAGATGTTTCTCGTGGTCCTTTGTGACGACGGAAGACACACACAATGAGTAGTACTATGAACAGTGCAGACTGACATCAGTGGTATGAATCCAAAATCTTGAAGTAACTTTTAATCAGTTGGGAATTTCAAATATGTACCCATAAAAATGCCTAACTTGTCTGACGAATACGATACTACCACACATAGATACATACTCCAATACATAAAGGGTTGTTAATCATGGCTGTTTCTGGCCGTACACAGTAGCCACGTCCCAGGCCGTATACAGCAGCCACGCCCCTGGTCGTATGCAGCAGCCACGTCCCTTGTCGTATAGAGCAGCCACGTCCCTGGCCGTATACTGCAGCCACGTCCCTGGCCGTATACAGCAGCCACGTCCCAGGCCGTATACAGCAGCCACGCCCCTGGTCGTATGCAGCAGCCACGTCCCTTGTCGTATAGAGCAGCCACGTCCCTGGCCGTATACTGCAGCCACGTCCCTGGCCGTATACAGCAGCCACGTCCCAGGCCGTATACTGCAGCCACGTCCCAGGCCGTATACAGCAGCCACGTCCCTGGCCGTATACTGCAGCCACGTCCCAGCCCGTATACAGCAGCCACGCCCCTGGTCGTATGCAGCAGCCACGTCCCTTGTCGTATAGAGCAGCCACGTCCCTGGCCGTATACTGCAGCCACGTCCCTGGCCGTATACAGCAGCCACGTCCCAGGCCGTATACTGCAGCCACGTCCCAGGCCGTATACTGCAGCCACGTCCCAGGCCGTATACTGCAGCCACGTCTCTGGCCGTATACTGCAGCCACGTCCCTGGCCGTATACTGCAGCCACGTCCCTGGCCGTATTTCGTGTTTCGATGCTGCTGGGGACTGGGGGCCATGGTTTTGTATTACATCTAACCTAATTAAGTCTAACTGAACATAATTAAACGTAATTGATATTCATAAATTATTAAACACTACTTAGTTCATTATATAACAATAGTATACAGATTTGTGATAATCATAAAATGAACACTTACGCTGGAAATGTTGTCAGAGGATGAATACTTGTGATATTTGGGTCGTCGGTGAATGTGAAGAACCTTTTGGAACTTCTGACAGTGTTGCCAAACTTCACCCGTACAGGCGTGGAGAGAGGGGT
The DNA here is from genome assembly GCA_025642075.2 of Ridgeia piscesae. Classification (NCBI taxonomy): domain Eukaryota; kingdom Metazoa; phylum Annelida; class Polychaeta; order Sabellida; family Siboglinidae; genus Ridgeia; species Ridgeia piscesae. The sequence goes on from JAODUO010003057.1 coordinate 4,267, forward strand.
GCCAACTGCCGGCGTCACACAGAGTATCAGATGGCTGTTCACCGGACCACTGCATAGCATACACAACATATACAGCCGGTGTACATTGCTCGACTACAATTGCAACGGCAACACCTCGATGGCAAGCGTCAAACCGCGGGGAGAGCCGTTTACACAGAGGCCGGTGTAGCGATTATATTTTTCCTGACATTAAACATTTTCCGGGTGACGTGTCTGCGCATGCGTGAGTCAGTCGCTTTTATTAGTTACTATTAAATACATATTTAGACTTACTTGTATCGGCCACTATGAACAAAAGACGTATAAAACCTTTCAGCAATGGTATTCGTCGCAAGTTAATATGTGGCAAACAGATTTTAGAGAAGCATGTTTTGATACCAATCGCAAATCACGCGATTGCAGTGCGCCATAACCCATGACAGTGATTTAAGAAAGCTTAATAGTTTAATGTATTGAACGAACTCTTCACAGCAATTACCACAGGAGATTTAACGAACAGCTCGCGGTATTATACCATACATGTTTTGCATTTCGCTGCACATTGAAGATATCACATTTATCGCGCATGCGCAGAAACGTCACCCGGAAAACTTATAGCACCCGGACAAATGTAAGTGCGACAGAGGCAATCATTGAGGTATACGCAAATGTGTAGTGTGAACGCTTGTGACGCCCCCCCCCCAAAAAAAAACCCGTTAGTTGGTCAAAGAAGCATTTGCTGCGAGGCGTTTTCTGAAGGAAAAAACGCTTCTGTTTTTTTTAGATTCTCAACTATCTGCCGTCGAAACGTGTAAACGGGTCTCGGTAATTCCAAATAAAGCTATTTTTATTGTATTATTTGCTGTCGCGATTTGCCGTTTCCGTCGAGTGTAACGGGCCTTAATGGTACTTCAAAGTAAAATCACCTAGCCATTACAGATAGCAAAATGCATTTAATATTATGAGTATGTTTGTCTCCACTAACGAGTTGGATACAACACATTAGAAATTTGGGATGTGTACACAAATATGCAGGGATTCACAGTCTAGAACGTGTACATGTTTTACTTATAATAAAGCAGTATTTACTTTGATATGTTTACTTTTTACATTTATGTCACACAGTACACTACGTTATTTCACACAAAGGAATAGGACATCGACACAGTAAATCAAAGATGCAACGTCGTGTCTGTGTTTTGTAAAATGCAATAGTAATATTTGTTCATTAATATCTGGTCAAATAACTATTACACTTACGCGACTTTGCAGATTTCGGTTCCCAGACGCACTACAAGACTGGAACCAGCGTCCAGTTTCTTGCCCCTTATGGTCAGTGTAGTGCCTCCAGACTTTGGGCCAACAGTGGGCGTCATGGAAGTTACGTCAGGATTCTGAAACACAACAATACATGCATCATTGTAACCAATATCATATCTGCCAAACATCATTCAATAACTTGAAATATTGTGTATGTTTCTTTTACGTTTTTGTGCCTTCTTGCTTTACACTTGTTTGTCAGAAAATAGCTCAGATGAGCTAAAGTTACGAAATTCACATGTGAACCGACGTTACATAAAGCTTCTTGTATCTTGTATCTTGTATTTTGTATCATCCAAATTGTACTATTTTAGATGCTGTGAAAGTTGTGGTTGAAAAACAACACAAGCTGACTTGTTAATTCCACACGCTCGAGCAATGGGGCAAACCATACACGGACACATCCAAGCAATCATTAAATTTGGCAACATTGGTTAAAATCGTATAATGTAGTTGGCGTTCAAGAATAAACTATTACCTGATAACTGAATTGTTGTGTATATGTTGTAGGCGACACCGTCACGGGGCCGGTCATTGGTCGGCTGACTAGTATCGTTTGACACACTATCCTACAAGACGACCACAGCACACTGACCACATCTGAGAAAACTAAACACGGAAGTTGCGTATAGCAATTAACAACATAAATCATCAACCATAAACTATATAAACATACATAACTTTAACACACGCAATTGTAGTTAGTTCAACAGTTTTTTTCACAACTGCTGAAGAGACAATTCAAACTGTTTAATCTGTGATCAAATACTTACACAACAACATTTCCGTTCTAATTAATACAACTGTTTAAAGGCAGCAATCAGAAAATACTTACTGAAATGAGATCGTATACATAGCCTCAATGACTTTGCAGGGTTTGCCGCCTATGGTCACTGCTTTTTTTATGTGTCTAAAGCTGTAACCTAGGTTTGACCCGGTGATCGTCACCAACGTACCGCCTTCTAGTGGTCCTGTCAGGGGTGTCACCTACAAACAAGTGCACCAAATACACGTCTCTGTCGATACCAGAAGAAGCCTCAAGGAACAATAAATTATAAACCCTCAAACACATGTTAGTATACATGAGTTATTTATTTGATAACACTACCACAAAAAGGAATCTGTTAGTATCGTAACATGTTTAAATACATTCCGGTTTATTAACCAATGCAACATAGTTAAATCAATTTATATTTTATATGTTTTCTTTCATATACATAAATACCATTGGGTTTCGTAAACTGACTGTTACACTTAATTATTTATGGCATGACACGACCATGATAATGTTTCTACAATTTAGTCATTTATATAATATATGTTTATCATTAGTTGTTGCACACACGTGCAAACGTACATATGCATTCGCGCGCGTACACACACGCACACGCACACGCACACGCACACGCACACGCACACGCACACGCACACGCACACGCACACGCACACGCACACGCACACGCACACGCACACACACACACACACACACACACAAACCTACATGTACACGGATAAGTTGTAGTAAGAAGGTATCACTGTAAATATTTAAGCTAAATGGGCCATTCTTACCTTTGCAATGGTTGGGGCTGGACACTTGTCAGGTGTCTCCTTGCACTGAGGACTGTAGATGCACAGTGCTGTAGAGCACCACACACACTGGAACCTTGCCTTCGTCGCATTGTTATATAGACTGACACATCTACTGCAGTCGCGGCCCAGCTCTCTACATCTGTAGACAGTCACTGTGTGGTAAAGAAGCACGCCAAACAGTCACCATCCGACGCACGTGTCATATGTCAAATGCATTTTCAAGGAAATGTTGTGAATACAATTAAATGACATCTTCCATATGTACAGTCGAGAAACACGTAGTATAGTGACATGCAGTACAAATAGATCTGCACTACCTGCAGATACCTGCACTACAGAGGCATGCACACAGATACTTGCACTACGTATATCTGCACTGCAGAGACATGCACTATGGAGACCCACACTACAGAGACACGCTTTACAGACACATGCACAAATACAAGGATAGCTACACTACATAAAATGGAGGGAGAGACAACCTTGAGAAAAACATATCATAGTTTGATTGGTTCTAGTTAGTGTTAACTCACACCTCCTCTTGTGAATGTCTTCAATCAGATGGTCACCATTCCAGATGACCTCAAGCGGCGCTACGATCTGGTCGGCATTTGATATGTATGAATACTACAACCACAATACCGACACAAAACCATGACATTAACATCACTTTAAGCATAAAAGTACAACAACAAGAGCCCTGTAATAGAACAATGGCAAGCGCACATCCATTGAACTGTGTGAACACTGCAACACAAACAATATCAAACCAGGGCATGCGCACATCCCTTGAACTGTGTGAACACTGCAACACAAACAATATCAAACTAAGGCATGCGCACATCCCTTGAACTGTGTGAACACTGCAACCCAAACAATATCAAACCAGCGCATGCGCACATCCATTGAACTGTGTGAACACTGCAACACAAACAATATAAAACCAGGGCATGCACACATCCCTTGAACTGTGTGAACACCGCAACACAAACAATATCAAACCAGGGCATGCGCACATCCCTTGGACTGTGTAAACACTGCAACACAAACAATATCAAACCAGGGCATGCGCACATCCCTTGAACTGTGTGAACACTGCAACACAAACAATATCAAACCAAGGCATGCGCACATCCCTTGAACTGTGTGAACACTGCAACACAAACAATATAAAACCAGGGCATGCAGATATCCCTTGAACTGTGTGAACACTGCAACACAAACAATATAAAACCAGGGCATGCGCACATCCCTTGAACTGTGTGAACACTGCAACACAAACAATACCAAACCAGGGCATGCGCAAATTCCTTGAACTGTGTGAACAGTACAACACAAACAATATCAAACCAGGGCATGCGCAAATTCCTTGAACTGTGTGAACACTGCAACACAAACAATATCAAACCAGGGCATGCGCACATCCCTTGAACTGTGTCAACACTGCAACACAAACAATATCAAACCAGGGCATGCGCACATCCCTTGAACTGTGTGAACACTGCAACACAAACAATATCAAACCAGGGCATGCGCACATCCCTTGAACTGTGTGAACACTGCAACACAAACAATATCAAACCAGGGCATGCGCACATCCCTTGAACTGTGTGAACACAGCAACACGTATAAACCAGGGCATGCGCACATCCCTTGAACTGTGTGAACACTGCAACACAAACAATATCAAACCAGGGCATGCGCACATCCCTTGAACTGTGTGAACACTGCAACACAAACAATATCAAACTAAGGCATGCGCACATCCCTTGAACTGTGTGAACACTGCAACCCAAACAATATCAAACCAGCGCATGCGCACATCCATTGAACTGTGTGAACACTGCAACACAAACAATATAAAACCAGGGCATGCACACATCCCTTGAACTGTGTGAACACCGCAACACAAACAATATCAAACCAGGGCATGCGCACATCCCTTGGACTGTGTAAACACTGCAACACAAACAATATCAAACCAGGGCATGCGCACATCCCTTGAACTGTGTGAACACTGCAACACAAACAATATCAAACCAAGGCATGCGCACATCCCTTGAACTGTGTGAACACTGCAACACAAACAATATAAAACCAGGGCATGCGATATCCCTTGAACTGTGTGAACACTGCAACACAAACAATATAAAACCAGGGCATGCGCAATCCCTTGAACTGTGTGAACACTGCAACACAAACAATACCAAACCAGGGCATGCGCAAATCCCTTGAACTGTGTGAACACTGCAACACAAACAATATCAAACCAGGGCATGCGCAAATTCCTTGAACTGTGTGAACACTGCAACACAAACAATATCAAACCAGGGCATGCGCACATCCCTTGAACTGTGTCAACACTGCAACACAAACAATATCAAACCAGGGCATGCGCACATCCCTTGAACTGTGTGAACACTGCAACACAAACAATATCAAACCAGGGCATGCGCACATCCCTTGAACTGTGTGAACACTGCAACACAAACAATATCAAACCAGGGCATGCGCACATCCCTTGAACTGTGTGAACACAGCAACACGAACAATATCAAACCAGGGCATGCGCACATCCCTTGAACTGTGTGAACACTGCAACACGAACAATATCAAACCAGGGCATGCGCACATCCCTTGAACTGTGTGAACACAGCAACACAAACAATATCAAACCAGGGCATGCGCACATCCCTTGAACTGTGTGAACACTGCAACCAACAATATCAAACCAGGGCATGCGCACATCCCTTGAACTGTGTGAACACTGCAACACAAACAATATAAACCAGGGCATGCGCACATCCCTTGAACTGTGTGAACACGCAACACAAACAATATCAAACCAGGGCATGCGCACATCCCTTGAACTGTGTAACACTGCAACACAAACAATATCAAACCAGGGCATGCGCACATCCCTTGAACTGTGTGAACACTGCAACACAAACAATATCAAACCAGGGCATGCGCACATCCCTTGAACTGTGTGAACACTGCAACACAAACAATACAAACCAGGGCATGCGAATCCCTTGAACTGTGTGAACATGCAACACAAACAATATAAAACCAGGGCATGCGCAATCCCTTGAACTGTGTGAACACTGCAACACAAACAATACAAACCAGGGCATGCGCAATCCCTTGAACTGTGTAACATGCAACACAAACAATATCAAACCAGGGCATGCGCAAATCCTTGAACTGTGTAACACTGCAACACAAACAATATCAAACCAGGGCATGCGCACATCCCTTGAACTGTGTGAACACTGCAACACAAACAATATCAAACCAGGGCATGCGCACATCCCTTGAACTGTGTGAACACGCAACACAAACAATATCAAACCAGGGCATGCGCACATCCCTTGAACTGTGTGAACACTGCAACACAAACAATATCAAACCAGGGCATGCGCACATCCCTTGAACTGTGTGAACACGCAACACAAACAATATCAAACCAGGGCATGCGCACATCCCTTGAACTGTGTGAACACAGCAACACGAACAATATCAAACCAGGGCATGCGCACATCCCTTGAACTGTGTGAACACAGCAACACGAACAATATCAAACCAGGGCATGCGCACATCCCTTGAACTGTGTGAACACTGCAACACAAACAATATCAAACCAGGGCATGCGCACATCCCTTGAACTGTGTGAACACTGCAACACAAACAATATCAAACCAGGGCATGCGCACATCCCTTGAACTGTGTGAACACTGCAACACAAACAATATCAAACCAGGGCATGCGCACATCCCTTGAACTGTGTGAACACTGCAACACAAACAATACCAAACCAGGGCATGCGCAAATTCCTTGAACTGTGTGAACACTACAACACAAACAATATCAAACCAGGGCATGCGCACATCCCTTGAACTGTGTGAACACTGCAACACAAACAATATCAAACCAGGCATGCGCACATCCCTTGAACTGTGTGAACACTCACACAACAATACAAACCAGGGCATGCGCAATCCCTTGAACTGTGTGAACACTGCAACACAAACAATATCAAACCAGGGCATGCGCAATCCCTTGAACTGTGTGAACACTGCAACACAAACAATATCAAACCAGGGCATGCGCACATCCTTGAACTGTGTCAACACTGCAACACAAACAATATCAAACCAGGGCATGCGCACATCCCTTGAACTGTGTGAACACTGCAACACAAACAATATCAAACCAGGGCATGCGCACATCCCTTGAACTGTGTGAACACTGCAACACAAACAATATCAAACCAGGGCATGCGCACATCCCTTGAACTGTGTGAACACAGCAACACGAACAATATCAAACCAGGGCATGCGCACATCCCTTGAACTGTGTGAACACAGCAACACGAACAATATCAAACCAGGGCATGCGCACATCCCTTGAACTGTGTCAACACAGCAACACAAACAATATCAAACCAGGGCATGCGCACATCCCTTGAACTGTGTGAACACTGCAACACGAACAATATCAAACCAGGGCATGCGCACATCCCTTGAACTGTGTGAACACAGCAACACAAACAATATCAAACCAGGGCATGCGCACATCCCTTGAACTGTGTGAACACTGCAACACGAACAATATCAAACCAGGGCATGCGCACATCCCTTGAACTGTGTGAACACTGCAACACAAACAATATCAAACCAGGGCATGCGCACATCCCTTGAACTGTGTGAACACTGCAACACAAACAATATCAAACCAGGGCATGCGCACATCCCTTGAACTGTGTGAACACTGCAACACAAACAATATCAAACCAGGGCATGCGCACATCCCTTGAACTGTGTGAACACTGCAACACAAACAATATCAAACCAGGGCATGCGCACATCCCTTGAACTGTGTGAACACTGCAACACAAACAATATCAAACCAGGGCATGCGCACATCCCTTGAACTGTGTGAACACTGCAACACAAACAATATAAAACCAGGGCATGCGATATCCCTTGAACTGTGTGAACACTGCAACACAAACAATATAAAACCAGGGCATGCGCACATCCCTTGAACTGTGTGAACACTGCAACACAAACAATACCAAACCAGGGCATGCGCAAATTCCTTGAACTGTGTGAACAGTACAACACAAACAATATCAAACCAGGGCATGCGCAAATTCCTTGAACTGTGTGAACACTGCAACACAAACAATATCAAACCAGGGCATGCGCACATCCCTTGAACTGTGTGAACACTGCAACACAAACAATATCAAACCAGGGCATGCGCACATCCCTTGAACTGTGTGAACACTGCAACACAAACAATATCAAACCAGGGCATGCGCACATCCCTTGAACTGTGTGAACACTGCAACACAAACAATATCAAACCAGGGCATGCGCACATCCCTTGAACTGTGTGAACACAGCAACACGAACAATATCAAACCAGGGCATGCGCACATCCCTTGAACTGTGTGAACACAGCAACACAAACAATATCAAACCAGGGCATGCGCAAATCCCTTGAACTGTGTGAACACTGCAACACGAACAATATCAAACCAGGGCATGCGCACATCCCTTGAACTGTGTGAACACTGCAACACAAACAATATAAAACCAGGGCATGCGCACATCCCTTGAACTGTGTGAACACTGCAACACAAACAATACCAAACCAGGGCATGCGCAAATTCCTTGAACTGTGTGAACAGTACAACACAAACAATATCAAACCAGGGCATGCGCACATCCCTTGAACTGTGTGAACACCGCAACACAAACAATATCAAACCAGGGCATGCGCACATCCCTTGGACTGTGTAAACACTGCAACACAAACAATATCAAACCAGGGCATGCGCACATCCCTTGAACTGTGTGAACACTGCAACACAAACAATATCAAACAAAGGCATGCGCACATCCCTTGAACTGTGTGAACACTGCAACACAAACAATATAAAACCAGGGCATGCGCACATCCCTTGAACTGTGTGAACACAGCAACACGAACAATATCAAACCAGGGCATGCGCACATCCCTTGAACTGTGTGAACACTGCAACACGAACAATATCAAACCAGGGCATGCGCACATCCCTTGAACTGTGTGAACACTGCAACACGAACAATATCAAACCAGGGCATGCGCACATCCTTGAACTGTGTGAACACTGCAACACAAACAATATCAAACCAGGGCATGCGCACATCCCTTGAACTGTGTGAACCCCTGCAACACAAACAATATCAAACCAGGGCATGCGCACATCCCTTGAACTGTGTGAACACTGCAACACAAACAATATCAAACCAGGGCATGCGCACATCCCTTGAACTGTGTGAACACTGCAACACAAACAATATCAAACCAGGGCATGCGCACATCCCTTGAACTGTGTGAACACTGCAACACAAACAATATAAAACCAGGGCATGCAGATATCCCTTGAACTGTGTGAACACTGCAACACAAACAATATAAAACCAGGGCATGCGCACATCCCTTGAACTGTGTGAACACTGCAACACAAACAATACCAAACCAGGGCATGCGCAAATTCCTTGAACTGTGTGAACAGTACAACACAAACAATATCAAACCAGGGCATGCGCAAATTCCTTGAACTGTGTGAACACTGCAACACAAACAATATCAAACCAGGGCATGCGCACATCCCTTGAACTGTGTCAACACTGCAACACAAACAATATCAAACCAGGGCATGCGCACATCCCTTGAACTGTGTGAACACTGCAACACAAACAATATCAAACCAGGGCATGCGCACATCCCTTGAACTGTGTGAACACTGCAACACAAACAATATAAAACCAGGGCATGCGCACATCCCTTGAACTGTGTGAACACTGCAACACAAACAATATCAAACCAGGGCATGCGCACATCCCTTGAACTGTGTGAACACTGCAACACGAACAATATCAAACCAGGGCATGCGCACATCCCTTGAACTGTGTGAACACAGCAACACAAACAATATAAAACCAGGGCATGCGCACATCCCTTGAACTGTGTGAACACAGCAACACAAACAATATACAAACCAGGGCATGCGCACATCCCTTGAACTGTGTGAACACTGCAACACGAACAATGTCAAACCAAGGGCATGCGCACATCCCTTGAACTGTGTGAACACACCAATGTGTATATATGTATATAGTATATCACAACCTTCTCCAATTATATAGATGGATCTAGTTGTTAAACTATACATATCATACCTGCCTCCAATGATCTAGTGGTTAAACTATAATTGCATCTCACATCATCAACGTTGGTTTTATACGAACACATGGCAAGTTATTTCACTTGATCTTGTTTAAGTTCGCTCAGCTACATGAATCGTTCAAAGATTGATACATGTGTATGAATACATACTACCGGCCAACCATAGGTCGAGAAGTAGTGTGCAGATGTTGCAACATCGGGGAGTAATGTACACCGTGTGAATCGTTACGCTCTAGTAACCAATTAGCTGTGTTAAGCCATCGGTTTGTCAACAACAACTACACTCACTAGTAACGCTGCAAGGGCGAAGCCAGATAGGGTAGTCAACCCGTACACGTAAACCGTTTGTGATATGCCAATTCCACACTTTAGGCTTACCCAAAGCATGTACATCTGCTGTTCACTAGACGCAAGGCGTCGGATCACGCGGAGAGCTGTTGAAGATTGTTCGTCTTATCGTACCTCTATAGGTTTAGGGGCACTTGTATCCAGCATTGAACGCACCTATATATTTTAAATTCTGACTTACATATGCCACCGCCTCCTAGACAGAAGCCACCAACATGGCTAAAAAGATGACGTGACCGGAATTCACGAAGC
>JAODUO010003058.1:0-12050 GCA_025642075.2 Ridgeia piscesae
CATATGCACACTTTCGATCTGATGCGTCCCGGCCTAAGCCCTTTGCAGTCTTTGTTTAGAAGAATCTAAAGTTACGATAGCTCGGTGCGAAAAGCTTCCAACAGCATCCCTTTCTTCCAATGTCATGATCCGCGCAACAGTGTGAAATCCCGATCGTAACCGCTAGGTCGCAATTTTATGGCGAAGTTGAATGTTGGTTGCAATTGGACGTTTTTGTGCTTGATCAATTCCAGACAATACCCTGCCTGGATCCTTCAATCCTCCAGAACTACATTAAAGGACCACCATTAAGGCAAAATATATTTTTTTCTTCAAAACATATATGTCATAATGTTCTAGCTTCATCCGCTTCCGGGCTCCTCCGCCCATACATACGGGTGTATTTCTCCAGCACATGGAACGCCAGAAACTGTTGCGTTAAAATAAAACACGTTCCACGGGGTTAATTGATCTCTTGCTGCGTAACAAATTTTTTCGTCTTTCGTTTTACAGTTAATTGACGAATATTATATTTACTTCATTTTGTTAGACCCATTGATTTTTATTTATTGTTCGAAGAGATTTCTGTTAACTTTTTTTAGATGGATATATTATAATAATAGGAATGTGTGTAATTATTAACCACTCGCATTGCAGAACAACATTACCGCGTAAGGGCGGACATTTCAAATGGCGTCAAACATGTCCAAAGCGGAGACGGAGGGAAACACATCTGCGTACATTAGGTTTGTGCTATGCGTGCACATTTATTTATAGCGAAACTACGAAGTTGGTGAAGTTTTATATGTTAATCGATGGGATCCAGTCCTAGAATATGTCGATTAGTTGACTTTGCTATGTTACGACTTTTTGCTTGACATGTCGCGACTTGTTTCATTTTGTTTGTTTACTACTGCTAGCTAGCACTGCTGCAGCCAGAGCAGGGACAATAAACGTTCGTCATTCATAAATCCCTTATGCCACAAGTTACTCATATGCCAGAACTATGTGCGTGTATAACAATTAATACAGAAAACTTTACTTTTAAATACTATATTTTGGACATTGTCAAAAGTGAGGTGGCTTGGCCAGCCCAGCCAATTTTAAGCTCAAGTCAAGGCAAAGCCAGAGGCCGAGAGAGAGACTGGGTGTAGGAGATAAATACTAAAGTACACGCTCTGCTGCAGTCTGTGCTCCTACCACGGCTACTCCTGCTGTCATAATCATGGCATTGTGAGTCACTGAGTGTGATAATACTGACAAATTGGAAGGATCTATTAAAATACGCTAAATTGCTTACTTCAATGTAGCAGTTGCCTGCTGGGACTTCTGTAATCTGTATATCCTATAAGTAACACTCGCTTCTAAATTTTAATCTAGACAAAAGTTCCTTCCTACATTGAACTTGTGAGCATAAGTGAACAGTTTCAGCAGCAGTACAAACAACCTTTATATTTGAAGAAATTCAAACAAAAGGTGGGTGTGCCAGTGTTCACATTCTATACCACATGCACAACCCATTTGGAGATAACTGACTTGTAAACAGTAAAATAACATTTAGTGATTTACTGTTTTTTCCATATTTCAAACCATCCTTAACAAACTAATCACTACAGGCCAGTATGTGTGTGTATCTAAGCAAGGCTGTGCATGTTTTACTATTCAAGTAATTCTGTTCAGGATGTTGGGAGAGGACCTGCTGCAGTGTTCTCGCAGTTCTAGCCCTGCGATGAACGACACAAAGTCATCACCAAAACTGCGACGACGCAAGGATGACCAAGAACTGCCTGATGTGAAAGAGAGATTGGGTAAGCCAAAAACACGAACCACCCAAGCTCACTAACAAATTTAAACTGCACTACCAGTGTGGCTCAAACAAATTCACTGCAAGACCTAAAATTTCACTAAACCACTCTTTCTGCATGCATTAATCCCCCCCATGGTCAACCAGGTGCAACTATTGCTACACACCCCATTTTATTGGTCTGTTGATAATAATCTGGACATTACCAATTTGTATTGATGTAGTGTTGTATCTAGAGTCAAATCAACCAGCCCAACATGCACAGAGATGACAAGATTTTTATTTTGTTAATTCAGCAGCGTCTGTTAACCCTCTGCTCCATCCATGTAGCCCAGCTGCGGCCGTCACGTGAACTTCTCGAGTACTACCGGAAAAAGATCTCTGAGTTTGACAGTGAGCACAGTGAGATGCTGCAGAAGTTGGATGGCTACCGGGCCACGTACGAGGAACAGGTAGGACAGTGTCTCAGCTCACCTGGTGTCCTGCTTCGAATGATGACATTTCAAACGTTTGCCAGTCAATGTGCTGCTCACATGAAGTGCATGAATTAAAAAGTCATCATAATGTAGGATATATGGACCGATACATGTATTATTATGTGTATTTATAAAGCTTTGAATTGAATTAGAATAAAATAAAAGAACCATGCTGATGATGAAATCAGTTTTAAAATGTTGAGAGTACATTTTATAGAATGATCGGAATTTTCTGAATATGTCGTGTCTATCTGTCATGTGTGTGTGTGTGTGTGCAGCTGAAGTTACAGTGGCAGCTACGGCAGCGGGAGGACGAGATCTCAGAGCTACAGAAGGCTCTCAGTGACATGCAGGTGTACCTGTTCCAAGAGAGGGAGCACGTCCTGCGACTGTATGCCGAGAACGACAGGCTCAAGGTAGACCTCTCACTGCACACTGAAGCTAGGCCCAGTTGTCTCAATGCATGCTGAAGCCCCTCCACTCACTGCACAGTCAAATAGATACCGCCCTCTCACCACATGGTCAAGATAGGCCCCGCCCTCTCACTGCACAGTCAATATAGGCACCGCCCTCTCACTGCACAGTGTCAAGATAGGCACCACTCTCTCATTGCACGGTCAAGATAGGCACCGCCCTCTCACTGCTTAGTCAATATAGGCACCGTCCTCTCACTGCACAGTCAATATAGGCATCGCCCTCTCACTGCACGGTCAAGATAGGCACCGCCTTCTCATTGCGCGGTCAATATAGGCACCGCCCTCTCATTGCACGGTCAAGATAGGCACCGCCCTCTCATTGCACGGTCAAGATAGGCACCGCCCTCTCATTGCACGGTCAAGATAGGCACCGCCCTCTCATTGCACGGTCAAGATAGGCACCGCCCTCTCATTGCACGGTCAAGATAGGCACTGCCCTCTCATTGCACGGTCAAGATAGGCCTCACCCTTTCAGTGTACACTACACACAGGGCACGGTCTCATTGCATGGGGCAGACATGTACATTGTTCACTTTTAAAAATTTAGTGCAGTGATATTCAAGATTAAGATCAATTTCATAAGCACTACATAAATATATTTTAAGATCATTCTAAAAAAAATTGCATAGCTGCAAAGTGTTTGAGATGACAACATGACTTTGGCAGATTCGCGAGTTGGAGGATCGTAAGAAGATCAACAAGTTACTGTCCATCAGCGGACTGACGGAGAGCGAGGTGTCCTACTTCCTCAAGGAGCCACCAGCTGTCGCTGTAGTGCAGCAGCAGCTTCCCAAGAAACTACAGAACGAACTCGCTAATAAACACAACCAAAGTAAGACAGTATTCAAGTCATGCAATGTTTGTGTAGTTTAGGATAAGATTGGCATGAGTCAAACTTGCTTGTGATGGTTAATTTGCTTGTGATGCCACATATTGCAGATAATATGAAATGTATTGGCAGCCTAGTCAGTGACATTTTTATTATCTTAGTATAGTAGAGTTACAACATTTTATTGCAATAGGCGACCACCAGTGATAGTTGTCACTGCTTAAAAACATGTGTTCACTATAATGACATAAACAGTAGCTTTAGTGCTTCTGAACATCCCATTCTGTGCACAGTGACAGACGACTAATTCAGATTAATTGGATACATCTGATTATGAAACCTGCACACTGGGACAGTGATCAGGTATTTTCACAAACTTCTACAAATTTTATAACCAAAATACACTTTACACACAACTCAGCAGTTGGTCACATTTTAGGCAGATGCAGTTAAATTTAACCATATCATGACAGCTTTTATGCATGGTTCAACATCGTCCCAGCCACTGACCCTGGCTCACTGCTCTTGTAGACCAGCTGTCTTCTGCTGCCGGACTCTGCTGGTGCAAACGTCTCGGCAAGAAGGAGCGCGACGCCATCGTCGCCGGCGAACAGCAGTATCGCCATGACAACCAGACACTGTCCCTCCAGGTGGAGGCACTGCAGGCCCAGCTGGAGGAGCAGACGAGGCTGTCTCGGGAGCAGCTCGAGGCGATGTTTGAAGACCGCCGAGTGAAGCAGGAGGAGTCGGACGCTCGGCGGCAGCGTGACACGGACAAGATCCAGGTCATCACGAAGAAGTACGTCCCTCTTGTTTGTTGACTGTAGCCTCGTGAGGCTGTAGCCTTGTGAGGCTGCTGGTGTTAACGTGGCTGCTTCTTTTCTGTCATCCTGCATCATTTTAGACCAGCTGTTTTTTTGTTGTAAATGGGCTTCCATATTGCAACTTCATTACAACTTCCCTCACAATTTTGCTATTTCAGTTGTAGTTCCAGGAACATTTAGCAAACAATTAGACTGACTTAGTATCCATGTGCTGGTGTATTTCAAAAACTGTTTATTGTGTGAAATTCTTAGACATTATTACCAGTAAAGTGTTTGACCTGTTTAGTAAATTTGGTCGAAAAAATAGTGAGAACCAATCTTGTAATTTTCTGTCTATTAAATTGTTTCACTTTCACTGGTAACAACATAAAGCTCAAAATCAATTCTTTCTACTATTTAAAAAATATGCACCCGTATTAAATTGATTGCACATAATTTATTATTAAAATTATTCAAATATTACAGATTTGATTTGTACGAAAGATTTAATCGTACAACTAAGCCACTGTACTGAGCCAAAAGTGCTTATTAAAAAATGATAAAAAGCGGAGTAGCATACCTTAAAACCATAAAATGTAAATTATTAAAAAAACGAAAAGTTTGATAACGTTCGCAAATGTACACATCCTTACTGACGAGAGAATGGATATAATTGCTAGATATATGGCGGCAGAAAACTGTTAGATGTCATTGTGATTAAACCGTCTGTAGACTACACAAGACCCAGGAGCTGCTGTATGACAGCACCAAGGACTACCTGCAGCAGCGCTACGACCACCGCAACACGGAGCGCCTGTGGATCCATGACAAGGACAGGCTGCTGCTGGAACTGGACCAGTGTCGCTCACAGCTCAACCTCACCACAGACGACGTCCTGCGACTGTCCGTGGCCGACTCACACGAGAACCTCAGTGAGGAGGTCGAGGTGAGGATCAGGCCTCAAAGGACAGATGTATGATCAGTCATAGTGAACTGGGTATCAGACATGGGGTCAAGTACATTAAAATTTTTAAATTTCTCTCGGGGGTGGCGTGGCGTGGCGTGGCGGGGCGTGGCGTGGCGTGGCGGGGCTTTTTTCCTTTCTTCTTCTTCTTTTTCTTCTAAATAAAATCTTCTTCTTCTTCTTTTTTTCTTCTTAACTTAACCCCTTAAGGGCCCGGGCTTTTTCCCTTCCTTATTTCCCCCTTGACTTGACTTGACTTGACTTGACTTGACTTGACTTGACTTGACTTGACATGACATGACATGACATGACATGACATGACATGACATGACATGACATGACATGACATACAATAGGTCTGACCTGTGTGACGTGATGTGTGACATAACTTGTATGATAGTGATTGATAATTTTTTATTCACCATGTACCATGCATAGTTGACAGTTTTCAATGGCCGAGTCATTCGTGTATCGTTTACTTCAATGCAACATGTATTGACATTGTGTACACAAATTATTAATAAATAATAATCAAATACATACAAAAGAGAAAAAAGAACAATTCAAATGGTGTTGTATGTGACATGTCAGGTGCATAGGACATGTCCAACCTGTGTGACATGACATGTCTGGCATATTTGACAATTCTATATTAATTGTCAAAAACTCCTAAAGTCATGCAACACCACATGTCACGTGCCATGACGTGTCACATCCATCCAACCATCAATCCATTCATCCAGTATGACATGACGTGTAACATGTCCAGCCTATGTGACGAGACCCGCCATGTAATGTCTGTTGTTGTGGCAGGTTCTGACGGGAGAGAAGCGCCAGGCCCAGAAACTGGCGGACATGTACAGAGAGCAGGTGATCCAACTGGAGGACAAGCTGGCCTGCATCCGAGAGGAGGAGACAGTTGGCAAGGAGCTCTTTAAAGTAAGAAACTATCACATGTCTATGTGAGAAGTGGGTCACCAAGCAGCTATTTTAACATATCATATCATTTTGTTTAAAACTTAATAGCATTGCTACGAATAGAAACACTCTAGATTCACTGGAGGATTAGCGCAGAAATTACACTTCAGATTATGTCTTTTTTAAGGCAAGTCATTTTATAAGTGTCTTTAATTATATTTTGGGGTTTTCAAGATACAGGATTTGACTAACAAGAGCTTACATAACAAAATAGCTGCGAGACGAATAATCTCAGCAGCATGAAGTGTTTAAAAGATGCAGGAAATCCACCTTATAGCACGGGTGACTGCTGTTTTGTCCATTGAACATGCTACATTACGTACAAATATAGCTGAGTAAACGTGTTCGAGATCTATATTTACCCTGGCCCCTGGTGATGTTGCAGGCACGCACTCACAAGATGGCGAAGCGACTCGAGTTGATGAACCAACGCTATCAGGACCTGGAACGGAGGCGTAACCTGGAGGTGGAAGGATTCAAGACGGACATCAGGACTCTGAGGCAGAGCCAAGGACATGGAGAAACAACTGTACAAGGTGAGGGGGCTGGGAGAAACAACTGTACAGGATGAGGGGGCTGGGAGAAACAACTGTACAGGGTGAGGGGTTGGGAGAAACAACTGTAAAAGGGTGAGGGGTTGGGAGAAACAACTGTACAGGGTGAGGGGTTGGGAGAAACAACTGTACAGGGTGGGGGGGTTGGGGGAGAAAAACAACTGTACAGGGTGAGGGGTTGGGAGAAACAACTGTACAGGGTGAGGGGCTGGGAGAAACAACTGTACAGGGTGAGGGGCTGGGAGAAACAACTGTACAGGATGAGGGGGCTGGGAGAAACAACTGTACAGGGTGAGAGGTTGGGAGAAACAACTGTACAGGGTGAGGGGTTGGAAGAAACAACTGTACAAGGGGAGGGGTTGGGAGAAACAACTGTACAGGGTGAGGGGCTGGGAGAAACAACTGTACAGGGTGAGGGGCTGGGAGAAACAACTGTACAGGGTGAGGGGTTGGGAGAAACAACTGTACAGGGTGAGGGGGCTGGGAGAAACAACTGTACAAGGTGAGGGGATTGGGAGAAACAATTGTACAGGGTTAGGGGATCTGGGAAATATATATATTTTCTGTCATTATTGCTTAAGTATTAAATATCCTGACTGTCTTTTATTAATGATTTATGGCTATGGTATGCACGTGGGCACCCTTCGCTGGGGGGGGGCTGCATTTGTGCTTATAGTGCACATATTTGTACAACAATAATTTGTACTTCACTATTGTCATTCATCACTAACATAGTCTAGTATTTAAGTCTTGTTACACCCACATGTTTTTGACATCATACACAGAGACGTATGTCGGAACTGTCACCGCAAGCTTTAGCAGCTGCCCTGCAATGCTGAATACTTAATACTTGCCACTGACAGGTGACGATAGGGTTGACGTGTGACCGTGAGGAGGAGCGTCCAGACGACATAGACATGCAGGTCCTGCACAACGTCCGGCGCACCGCCGGCCGCTCCCAACAACTCATGGGCGAACTGAAGACCCTCAAGTCTAAGGTCTACGGTCTTGAGAATGACCTACGACACTTATAGCACTGGCCGCGCCAACCGGGGTCATACCCTCACTGGAGGGGTGGACACCTTCACAGGAGGAGGTGAACACCCGGGCATCACACTAGCAGGTGTAACATAATGCAGTCGTTACAATGTGCCAAAATACAGGATGTCCAGTTCTGTGCCAGTTCCTTACATTATAAAGCACATTTCCATTGGAACTGGGGTAATATTTGTTTAGTAATGCTTATTATTTCTTCAGCCTTTTAAGACTACACATGTATTAAGATTTAATTATCCACAAATGCTATGGCTTTTATTTTTATAGAACTATCCTAAACATGTGGAGATGTGAGTAAATTTAAAAAAAATTCTCATAGGACAGCTATGATGTGACCATTTTTTCAAATCTTTTATAGTTAGTTGACAAAACATGAATATTGATGATGGCTTGAAAAATATATGTTACATCATCATCATTGTGCAGCCGTAGTGTTCTGTGGTAGGAAGAAGGCCTCAGCATGCTGCTTCCACATCTGTCTATCTTGCGCTATCCTCTGCCAGATGGTGCCCTTCCAGTATGTATCATTTAAAAACTGGTCTGGCCTAATTTTGGTGATTAATTCTCACTTTGCAAAATCAAAGAAAATGTCCAGATCAGTCAACATTCAAGACAGTTGCTGTGAAAAACCAGTTAATGACCATGTTCTTACAATGTAAATAATTATATACATGTGACATTTGTTTGCAGTGAGTGAAAATGGGGTATGCTGTGGTAAGATATTTTGTGTGCTATGTAGGAAATGTGATACATATATTTATAAGGGAACAAATAGATCTTATATAACGTAGGTTAATGTAATTACTGAGGAAGAGATGGTGTAATTCTCATTAGTTACCGGTGATGAGAATACCTGGTCACTTGTGAAGGTTGGTCTCGGTAACTGTCAAATGTGTACATATTATCACTGTGTGTGTGTATATATATATATTATAGTTGTCTTTGGACGGCACAAAATAACAGATTCCATATGTATGTGACATAGCAGTGTACTTGTGAATAAATTTCTTAGAAACTTGGCATTTTTGTTCATCTCATTCACTGTGATTGTCCAGAGGTTGTTGCAATGGCGTCACATCGTCAGGGCGAATTCTATGTCAGGGCGTAAGATCCATATTCTAGGCCAATACGTGTCTGTATATCACTGAGCAACAGGATCCATTCAGTGGATGTACAGTTGTGTCGTCTCCCTCGGTCCCCGAAATTGACTGAAGCAAACAATCGATAAGCAAACCTGCATTGCAATATAAGGTTTTAATCCAACGAGGCTATGGCAATTACCCTCTAGCCTGGCAAACAATTGTTGGCGAGCGAGAACTCTTGGCGAGTCTACCACATACTACAAACTATATAACAGCAGAAACATTCACTGTGATATCTGATAATCATAATTATGTAATATGTTGAATCATAATTATGAAAGAAGTAGTTTTTGTGCAGTAGCTATTAATTCGTCGTCCTGTTTGCTACATGGCAAACAGAATAGCGAATTAGTTAATACACTCCTCTCTCTTTCTCTGTCTGTCTCTCTCATACGGGTCTGGATCACTCAACTGAAATGCAGTTGCAAACTGCTATAACCTTACAGTTTGTCAAAGTTATTTGTAAAATAATTTTTTTGACCTCAGTGTAGTCTGACCTTGATATGGATATGACCTTGAAATAACATTTTATAAAAAAAAAAGGGGGGTTTTTTTTTTTTTGGTTTTTTGGGGGGAAAATTTTTTCCAAATGAAAATTTTTTTTTTTTTTAAAAAAACCTTTTTTAACAAATTTTTTTTTTTTTTTTTTTTTTTTTTTTTTTTCCCCAAAAAATTTTTTTTTTAAAAAAATTTTTTTAACCCCCTTTTTTTTTTTTTTTTAAAAAACCCCCAACAATTTGGGGGGAAAAAAAAAAAACCCCAAAAATTTTGGTTAAAAAAAAAATTTTTAAAATTATTTAAAATTTTTTAAAAACCCCCAAAAATTTCCAAAATTTTTAAAAAAGGGGGGAAAAAAAAAATTTTTTGAAATTTTTGGGGCCCAAAAAAAAAAAATTTTTTTTTCCCCAAAAAATTTATTTTATTAAAAAAAAATTTTTTTTTAAATTTTAATTGGAAAACCCCAAAAAAAACCCTTTTTACCGGAAATTTTTTAAAAAATTTTAAAAATTTAAAAAAAATTTTTTAAACCTTTTTTCCCTTTTTGAAAAAAAAACCCCCCCCAAAAAAAAAAAAAAAAACCGCAAACCCTTTTTTTTTTTTTAAAAAAAGGAAAAACCCAAAGGGGAAAAAGGGGGGGAAATTTTTTTAAAAAAATTTTTTTTTTTTTAAATTTCCCAAAACCCCCCTTTTTTTTTTCCCCTTCCAAAACCCCGGGGAAACCCGGGGGTTTAAAAAATTTGGGGGGTTTCCCAAAAAGAAAAAAAAAATAAAAGGGGGGAAAAACCCCCCCCCCTTTTGGGCCCCCCTAAAAAAAAACCCCCCCCCCCCTTTTTTTTTTTTTTAAATTTTAAAAATTTTAAAAGTTTAAAAAAATTTTAAAAAAAAAAAAAACCTTAAAATTTTGGGAAAATTTAAGGGAAAAAAAAAAAAAAATTTTTTTTTTTTAAAAAAAAGGGGGGGGGAAAAGGGGGCCCGGGGGGAAAAACCCCTTTTTTCCCCCCCCAAAAAAAAAAATTTCCCCCCCCTTTTTTCCCCCCCCGGGGGGACCCCGGTTTTTTTTTGGGAGGGGTTTTTTTTGGGGGGGGTTTTTTTTTTTTTTTCCCCCCCTTTTCCCCAAAAAAATTTTTTTGGCCCCCCCCTTTTTCAAGTAATTTTTTTTGGGGTTTTTTTTTATTTTTCCCCGGGGGTTTTTTCCGGGGAACCCCCTTTTTTTTTTATTTTTAAAAAAAAAGGGGGGGGGGTTTTTTTTTTTTGGTTTTTTTTGGGGGGGTTTTTTTTTTTTTTTTTGGGGTTTTTTTGGGGGGGGGGGCCCCCCTTTTTTTTTTTTAAAAAAGGGGGAAAAATTTGGGTTTTTTTAAAAAAATTTTTTTCCCCCCCCCCCCCTTTCAATTTTTTCCCCCCCTTCCCTTTAAAACCCCCACCCCAAAAAAAATTTTTTCCCCCCCCCGGGGGGGGGCCCCCCCCCCTTTTTTTGTTTTGGGGGGGCCCCCCCCCTTTTTTTCCCCCCCCCCCTTTTTTTTTTTTTTTTTCCCCCCCCCTTTTTTCCCCCCCCCGTCTTTTTTTCCCCCCCTAAACCTTCCCTTTTTTTAAAAAAACCCCTTTAAATTTTTTTAAAAACCCCCAAAAATTTTTTTCCCCCCCCCCCCCCCGGGCCCCCCCCCCCCCTTTTTTCCCCCTTCCCCCAAAATTGGTTTTCCCCCCCCCTTTTTTTTGGGAAAAAAACCCTTTTTCCGGGCCCCCCCCCTTTTTTTAATTTTCCCCCCCCCCTTTTTTTTTTCCCCCCCTTTTCCCCCAAAAGGGGGCCGGTTTCCCCCCCCTTTTTTGGGGGGGAAAAAAAAAATTTTTTCCAAAAAAAAAAATTTTGGTTGGGCCCGCCCCCCCCCAAAAAAAAAAAAAACCCCCCCCTTTTTTAAAAAAAAATTTTTTAAAAAAAATACCCTTTTTTTGGGGTTTTCCCCAAATTTTTTTTAAAATTAAATTTTTAAAAAAAATTTTTTGGGGGTTTTTTTGGGGGGGCAAAAATTTTTTAAACCCAAAAAAAAAAAAAATTTTAAAAAATTTTTCCTTAAAAACCCCCCTTTGGGGGGTTTTTTGGGAACCCCAAATTTTTTTTAAAAAAGGGGGGTTTGGGGGAAAAAAAGGGGATTTAAAAAAAGCCTTTTTTTTAAAAAAAAATTTTTTTTTTTAAAAAACCCCCCCCCCTTTTCCCCCCAAAAAAAAACCCCCCCCCCCCCACCCCCCCCCCCCCCCCCCCCCCCCAAAAAAAAAAACGAAAAAATTTGGGGGGAAAAAAAATTTAATTTTAAAAAAAAAATTTTGGGGGGAAAAAAAGGGGGGGTTTTTAAAATTTTTTTTTTAAAAAAAAAATTTCCCCCAAAAAAAACCCCGGGGAAAACCCCCAAAAATTTTTTTTTTTTTGGGTTTTCTTTTTTTTTGGGGGGGTTTTTTTTTTTTTTTTTTTTAAAAAAAAATTTTTTTTTTTTTTTTC
>JAODUO010003059.1:0-16940 GCA_025642075.2 Ridgeia piscesae
TATTTTAAAAAAATCGACATATACCAAAGAAGGGCGGGTATACTTAGATGATGGTTTGGGACTTCGATAAGCCAAATGGCTTCCAGTCCACCTGCCATCAGAGTTGAACTCTAGGTAATCTTGTTAAATCTTGTTAAATTCATTTGACTCACCACACCAAAGACGCATTAAAACACATTGTAATTGTAGTGGGAATAGATTCATATCTATCAATGGGTCTATGCATTAATTTGATAAATTTGAATGGTTTTAAGTCTATTACACCCGAGACACCTATTACTCTTAAAACATAATATAAATATTGAAAAAAGATCCATCGCAGCATGAAGTTGCAAATAGTCCCATTGATAACAACTAACACAGCACTGTTGGTAAGACATAAATTCCAAACGGTTTTTATTTGCTTTCCGCTTGATTCACCACACCCAAGCTAAATGGCATAGTGACTGGGATAAAAATTTGAAGAAAGAAAACAAATGGTCATATCCCATATGAAGATCACTGCCTTTTCGAAGGACAAATGCGTCAAACCTGTGCATGCAATATTCATACACATCTGAGTAACAAAATACTTACTAGTGTGACAATCTTTCTTCACAGCTTTACCTCTCTGCTCGCCGCTGATGGCGACGACGGAGACAGTGTACGGTGTCCCGGCCTCCAAACTGTCGAAAGTTGCCCTTCTTCCGCTCTGTTTGATGCTATTTACAAGCGCGGTGCCATGTTTAAGCATGACCTCGTACATTGTCACGAGTCCAGACGCAGGAGCATCCCAAGTGACTGTCACCGAACTGAGACTGACCGTTACGTCCAGGTTCCTCCCTACTTTCGGCTCTAAAACAAAAGCAGGTGTGGTCAAAGTAATTGTCAAGGTTAACTTACAAAACTTATTCGGCGTGGTCTGTTACATGTAACACATAAATGTTATGGCATATTATTTGTTAAGGTTATGCACATAGAAACGTGTTTTGATTTCGACCTACCCTGCCAATTCTTGCGAATGCATTTAAATACATTTGAAAGGTATTAAGGCAAATATTATTTTGAAAAATCCTCTTTGTTCTCATTGAGCAGTGGTCCATAACAATTTTTGATCGCGACCCAAATTCTTGCCACAAGACTTGCTTGGCTACACATGCGGTCAGAAGTGCGTTAACTTATATTATTATGATATAAAATATACCAACAAATACATAAGAAATTGGAATATACATTAAACGTGCTTTAAAAAATGAGGCATCGCCAAGTCAGTGACGCGTAATAGACTATCAAAGGAACCTCTTTCCTCTTTTAATGACCTGAAACTAAATATGACTTTCCCGGACTACTTTGCATCAATAGCAAACATGTTATGCCAGATATAGCCAAACTAAAACACGTTGTGTGATATAATAAGCTTATTACATGACGTTTCAAATTTATATCTGTACAAAATGTAGACATAAAAACGGTCTCGCATGCATCTGAAAAGGCAGGTAAGATATTAAATGGAATTGTGTTTCACCGGTGACCAACTCTAGTATTGGCGACATAAACAAGGTGCCGTAGTGACCCAACGTTGGGTCGCGACCAAGTGGTTAAGAACTTTAAACCTGCTCTCTGTCATCAAATGAAAAGCAGTGACCTGAAAGGTATTTCTGACATGGTTTACGTAGCAGTTAATACGAGGAATATACAACAATACGAGCATGAAATGTTCTGTCATTTTCCACACGTTGGTGAAATGCTTTTATGTTAGTAAACGTCCCTTTGTACTCTAAATCAGATGTGTAAATAAATTAATTTATATATGAGTAAACGTAGACGACGTAATTTAGCTTATTTCACAT
Source organism: Ridgeia piscesae (assembly GCA_025642075.2). Lineage (NCBI taxonomy): Eukaryota > Metazoa > Annelida > Polychaeta > Sabellida > Siboglinidae > Ridgeia > Ridgeia piscesae. Next base: position 1,830 of record JAODUO010003059.1, read on the forward strand.
ATGACGACATTCTGTTATTTAACGTACTTATGTGGTTGTGTACCTTTCAATGCATTTCTCCATTCAAACACAAACAATAGTTGACGTTACTACCTGTATAATAGTAACCTGAGGTAAGGGGAAAATGGTTACTTTGTGTATTGTTGTATCCTTGACTTGGTGATGCATATTTCTGCTGTAATAGTGTTGCGGTACACGCGCACTATCTGTGTGAGACATATTTCTGCACAGTGATTACCCAAATGTAAGTTATAACAAGTTTTAATATTGCTTTCATAAAACTGTCTTGACCCAGGCATGGGGCAGGATTGTTCTTTGCCTGGGGAGAGAAGGCCCGTGAGCCTATTTACTATAACTATTATATTTAGCAAATGTAATGTTAAAACCTATGCATGTGTTGTTTTAATAGTATTACTTATTAATAATATTACATCATCGGCTATATACAGCAAATTAAAAATCAGCATGAATAAAAATAATCACCAGTAAATATATATGTGTATGTGTGTGATATGATTTTAGGAAGTGATTTTTATATCTTAGTTCAAGTAATCACACGTTCGACCAGTTCATGAACAGACACCCTACATGGATCGTCTGGATATACAATATATGCAAATCTGCAGTGTCGCGTATAGCAATAAATCATGCTTATTCTACAAGAAAGGCATGCAGATATCCACCGGAAATTATCTGATAGCTACTACATAGTAAATATCAGTATTATCTACTAGTATTACATTTAGGACATTGTTCAGGCGGCATAACACATTTGTCTACACGAGCAATTAAGACACATTTATGATCATGATATATTGGCTTTAAAAAGCCAGAGTTACTCTGTGTTTATTCATCCTTAAATACAACACCAAAATATTTTCATATGACGAGTGAACGCTAAGATGGTGACTGTCTTAAAGAAGGGAAATAAGAAAGACCTCAAGAATTACAGACAGATACGTCTATTATCAAAATCTATAAAGTATTCACGAAAGTACTGACGAAATGGTTAGAGAAGGCTCTCGACGAAATCTCGTGGCTGGTTTTCGTCGAGAGCCTTCTCTAGCCATTTCGTAAGTACATTTGTGAATACTTTATTTTCATAATAGACATATCGGTCTGTAATTCACGAGGTCTTTCTTATTTCTCTTCTTGAAGAGTATCACCATCTTGGCGTTCACTCGTCATATGAAAATATTTTGATGTTGTGTTTAACGATGAATAAACACAGACTAACTCTGGCTTTTTAAAGCCAATATATCATGATCATAAATGTGTCGTGTTGACGAATGTGTTAGGCCGCCGAAACAATATCCTAAATGTAATACTAACACTAATAATACTGATAATATTGATATCTACTATATAGTAGCTTTCCTAGAATTCCCGGTGGAAATCTGCATGCCTTTCTTGTAGACTAAGCATGATTTATTGCTATGCTTGACACTGCAGGTTTACATATATTTTATATCCAGACGATCCATGTAGGGTGTCTGTTCATGAACTGGTCGAACATGTGATTAGTTTAACTAAGATAAAAATATCACTTCCTACAATCAGAATATACAGTTGAGATAGCGAATATGTTTTATTATAAATATGACAGCGATAGCCGCTAATCACAAGCATTTCAATAACTCACACCATAATTATTGAACTGGTTCCCAGACGGTTAGCAGGAATACAAGCAATGTAGGTTTATTTCGACCCAATATCCTACATGCTTTGATTAATATATAACAATATACCTACATGGAAGCATACCCACACTGACATTAAAATGTAAGATATTTCACATTTTGAGCGGGATCTTCTAATATTGTTTGAATGTTTGGGCTTTTGATGTGACATTAATTTCAAACCTTAACAACAATTAACTGTATCATTGCGATATGTTCGGAATTGGCGTACGTATTAAAATGATAGATGCATCCGTAGAACAAAGAACTTACTAGTATAGAAGGTTTTCTGCGAAGGATCACTTCGCTGCGTGCCACGTATAACGACGATGAAGACAGTGTACTGTGTTCCAGCCTCCAAACTGTCGAAGGTTGCGCTTTTTTTGTTACTGCTGAGTACATTCTTGGTATCACTATTAATTTTAATCTCGTATGAGTCCACGAGCCCAGACACAGGAGCATTCCAAGTGACAGTCGCCGAGCTTACATTGACAGTCACGGCCACGTTCCTCGCTACGTTCGGTTCTAAAAACAGTCAAGCATGAACGAATGACCACCTTGATGTCTTTTAGACGTATACTATTGGGTAATCATTCAGGCCCTTATTTGATTTTCTACTGTCACCGAATTGTGATCTGCAAGAAAAATTGCTAGTCATAATTGATTATATTATTTAAATGTGTTCATGGTTGATCGAAACGGTGCGTTTATGTAATATCCGCTGGCATAATTCCCGTACGGATTCCATATATATGTATACACGTTTATTTATATCGTACTGTGCATCTTTCTGTGGCGTATATTTGTGGAACTTATAAAAATCAAAACATCCCGATATGTTTTATGCTACGTGGTGCAAAGGTATCCGAAACTGATTAATCGACCAGTTTACATGCATTGTAATATGCTTTCGAGTGCAGTCGTAAACAGATTGGGCAGTATGGTATCTCCCTGTCGTACTCCTCTCCTGATGTTGATCTTGTTTTCTTTGTGTAGGTGGTGTAGATTTCCTTCAGCAGTTCGATGTAGCTATATTCTATCCCTTGTTCGTGAAGCATGGTCAGTAGTGGTCGAGTTTGCACTGAGTCGAAGGCTTTCTTGTAGCCGACCAGTGCGACGCAGGGTGGGATATTATATTCTCTACACCTCTCCTTTAGTTAGCTTACGACGTGGATGTAGTCTGTCGTTGAGTATCTGCTTCTGAATCCAGCATGCTGTCGTGGCTAGTTTTCGTCGTATATCTTCTCTAGCCGTTTCGTCAGTACTTTCGTGAGTACTTTATATATTTTGATAGTAGACATATCGGTCGAAAGTTCTTGAGGTCTTTCTTATTTCCCTTCTTGAAGATTATCACCATCTTAGCATTCACTCATCATATGAAAATGTGTTGGTGTTGACTTTTGCGAATGAATAAACTAAATCGGGCTTTTTTAAACCATTAACTTATAATCGTGTTGACGAATATGTTATGCCGCAGGAACAATATCCTATATTTAATACTAACAGTAATAATGGTGATAATATTGACTTTTCCTACATTGTAGCATTCGTAGAATTTCCGGTGGATATCTGAATGCCTTTCATGTAGACGAAGCATGATATATTGCTATACGAGACAACTGCAGGTTTGCATATAATGTATATCCAGATGATCCATGTAGGGTGTCTGTTCATGAACTGGTCGAACGTCTGATTAGTGTAACTAAATCTAATATTTCACTTACTAAAATAACAATATACAGCTGAAATAGACATTATGTTTTAGTGTAAATATAACAGCGACAGACGCTAACCACAACCATTTACTAACTAACACGATAATAATTGAACAGGTACCCAGAAGGTCAGCAAGGATACAAGCAATATTGGTTTGCTTTGACCTAATATCCTATATGCTCTGATTAATATATAACAATATACCTACATGGAAGCAGACCCACACTGACATTAAAATGTAAGATATTTCAAATTTTGAGCGGGATCTCCTCACATTGTTTGAATTTTTGGGCTTTTGATGTGAAATTAATTTCTAAACTTTACAATAGTTAACTGTATCATTGCGATATGTTCGGAATTGGCGTCTGTATTAAAAGGATAGATGTATCCGTAGAACAAAGAACTTACTAGTATAGAAGGTTTTCTGCAAAGGATCACTTCGCTGAGTGCCACTTATAACGACGATGAAGACAGTGTACTGTGATCCGGCCTCCAAACTGTCGAAGGTTGCGCTTTTTGTGTTGCTGCTGGGTACTGACTTGGTATCAGCATTAATTTTAATCTCGTACGAGTCCACGTGCCCAGACGCAGGACCTTGCCAGGTGACAGTCGCGGAGCTTACACCGACATTCACGGCCAGGTTCCTCGCTACTGCCAGTTCTAAAACAGTCAAGCATGAACTACTTACCGTCTTTTAGACAAACACAATTGGGTGGTCATTCAGGCCCATAGTTAATTTTCTACTGTCACCGAATTTTGATCTGCAAGACAAATGTTAGTCCTAATTGATTATATTATTAAAATATTATGTTCATAGTTGATCGAAACGGTGCGTTTATGCAATATCTACTGTAGTATTTTTTATGATTTGCAAACGGCTGGCATCATTCCCTTACGGGATGCCATACATATGTAAATACATTTATTTATGTCGTACTGTGCATCTTTCTGTGGCGTATATCTCTGGAACTTATAACAAACATCTTGATATGTTTTATGCTACGTGGTGCAAAGGAATTAGAAACTGATTAATCGACAAGTTTACATGCATTGCAATATGCTTTCGAGTGATGCCGTAAAAAGACTGGGCGATATGGTATCTCCATGTCGTACTGCTCTCCTGATGTTGATCTTGTTTTCTTTGTGAAGGGGGACTGTCATCGAGCTGTTGGTGTAGATTTCCTTCAGGAGTTCGATGTAGCTATATTCTATCCATTGTTCTTGAAGCATGGTCAGTACTGGTCGAGTTTGCACTGAGTCGAAGGCTTTCTCGTAGCCGACCAGTGCGCCGCAGGGTGGGATATTATATTCTCTGCACCTCTGCTTTAGTTGGTTTACGACGTGGATGTGGTCTGTCGTTGAGTATCTGCTTCTGGGTCCAGCTAATTCTCGTGAATTGTTTTTGCGAGTGTCTTCTCTAGCCTTTTCCTCAGTACATTCGTGAGTACTTTATAGATTTTGATAGTAGACATATCGGTCTGTAATTCTTGAGGTCTTCTTATTTCCCTTCTTGAAGATTATCACCATCTTAGCGTTCATTCGTCATATGAAAATATGTTGATGTTGTGTTTAAGGATGAATAAACACAGACTAACTCTGGCTTTTTAAAGCCAATATATCATGATCATAAATGTGTCTTAATTGGTCGTGTTGATCTATCCTATATGTAATTCTAACAGTAGTAATATTGATAATAATATACTTTTAGTACATAGTAGCGTTCCTAAAATTTCCAGTGGATATCTGAATGCCTTTCTTGTCGACTAGGCATATATTGTATATCCAGACGATCCATGTAGGGTGTCCGCTTATGTGATTAGTTTAACTAAAATAAAATATATTACTTACTAAAATATACAGAATATACAGCTAAAATAGAACATATATTTTGGTATCAATATGACAACGATAGCCGCTAACCACAAGCATTTCAATAACTTAAACCACAATTATTGAACAGTTTCCCAGGCGGTCAGCAACGATATAAACAGTGTCGGTTTGCTTTTACCGAATCTCCTACATGTTCTGATTAATATATTACAATACAGCTACTTGGAAACAGACCCCACCCTGACATTTACATGTAAGATAAGGGATTTACATGTAAGATAAGGGATCGCCTTCGTTTGAATATTTGGGCGTTTGATGTGAAATTAATTTGAAACCATTACCGTTGTGGGCTGTATCGTTGCGCTATGTTCGGAGTGTGTGTCCGTATTAAAATGTTAGATGTATGCGAAGAATAAAGAACTTACTAGTATTGAAGGTTTTCTGCAAAGCTCCACTTCGCTGTCTGCCACTGATAGCGACGATGAAGACAGTGTACTGTGTCCCGGCCTCCAAACTGTCGAAGGTTGCGCTTTTTGTGTTGCTGCTGGGTACTGACTTGACATCAGCATTAATTTTAATCTCGTACGAGTCCACGTGCCCAGACGCAGGACCTTGCCAGGTGACAGTCGCGGAGCTTACACCGATATTCACGGCCACGTTCCTCGCTACTTTCGGTTCTAAAACAGCCAAGCATGAACAAATGAAATGCAGTACCTCCAGTGTTTGGAAATGTTCTCCCATCTAGCCATTCAAGGTAGTCTAAACATTTTAACTATATCTCGTCCAAATTACATCTTGATGCCATGACTTCCTGTAAAATTGAGTGTAATAACGGTTATGATATGATTCTCAAGGCCACGGCTAGAAGGAGCTAGATGAGAAACTAATGTAAAAATGGTTTACTGTTTTACGTACACAGTAACCGTTATATGATGACTTAATCAAATTGTACAATTTTAGTTCGAATATATGTAATGTTATTAATTGAGTTCTCTTTGTGCACGTGTGTTTATGCGTGCGTGCGTGCGTGCGTGCGTGCGTGCGTGCGTGCGTGCGTGCGTGCGAGTGAATGAATGTTATTTTGTATGTGTTGTTTATTTGTAAATCTGCAATTGAAAGCTTGTTCATGATGTATGCACATGTGTAAGCGAATATGTTGCTTTGCGCATGCACTTGTAATTGTTATAGGTGCATTTACAAAGGATATGCATTAATGACAGTGAACGTACATGTATTTCTACGTGAAACAATTACGTAAATAAATGCTGGTTGGTAAGGAAATGCATTTTAATAGATGAAACTATAGGTGAATATATTGATGTAGTTGAGTGCAAATATAATTTGTAATAGATGAATACGCGATAGTGTTGATATGTAATGCATGTGACGCCTTTTATGGGAAAGAATGCACTATTTTACTTATCACGAATGCATTGCGTAATTAATTATTACAGAATACATGTTGGTAAATAATTGTTTTATTAAGGTACATTATTGCTATAGCTGAAATTATATATTTAAGTAATTATATTATAAATAAAACCGTTTTGGTATGTGTGCGTGTGAAAACACTTACTAGTATAGAAGGTTTTCTTCAAAGCTTCACTTCGCTGTCTGCCACTGATAGCGACGATGAAGACAGTGTACTTTGTCCCGGCCTCCAAACTGAAGGTTGCGCTTTTTGTGTTGCTGCTGGGTACTGACTTGGTATCAGCATTAATTTTAATCTCGTACGAGTCCACGTGCCCAGACGCAGGAGCTTGCCAGGTGACAGTCGCCGAGCTTACACTGACAGTCACGGCCACGTTCCTCGCTACTTTCGGTTCTAAAACAGTCAAGCATGAACGAATGGAATGCAGTACCTCCAGTGTTTGGAAATGTTCTCCCATCTAGCCATTCAAGGTACTCTAAATATTTTAACTATATCACGTGCAAATTACATCTTGATGCCATGACTTCCTATAAAATTAAGTGTACTAACCTTTATGATATGATTCTCAAGGCCACTGCTAGAAGGAGCTAGATGAGAAACTAATGTAAAAATGGTTTACTGTTTTACGTGCACAGTAACCTTTATATGATGATTTAATCAAATTGTACAATTTTAGTTCGAATATATGTAATGTTATTAATTGAATATCTTTGTATACGTGTGTTTATGCGTGCGTGCGTGCGTGCGTGCGTGCGTGCGTGCGTGCGTGCGTGCGTGCGTGCATACGTGCGAGTTAATGAATGTTATTTTGTAAGTTTTGTTTATTTGTAAATCTGCAATTGAAAGCTTGTTCAAGATGTATGCACATGTGTAGGCGAATATGTTGCTTTGCGCATGCACTTGTAATTGTTATAGGTGCATTTACAAAGGGTATGCATTAATGACAGTGAACGTACATGTATTTCTACGTGAAACAATTACGTAAATAAATGCTGTTTGGTAAGGAAATGCATTTTAATAGATGAAATTATAGGTGAATATATTGATGTATTTGAGTGCAAATATAATTTGTAATAGATGAACACGCGATTGTGTAATGGATGTGACGCCTTTTACTGGAAAGACTGCACTATTTTACATATTGACTATTCGCGAATGCATTGCGTAATTAATGATCCTCTCTCTCTCTCTCTCTCTCTCTCTCTCTCTCTCTCTCTCTCTCTCTCTCTCTCTCTCTCTCTCTCTCTCTCTCTCTCTCTCTCTCTCTCTTTGCTGTCCATCGGGTCCGATGATGACATCAGTGTAGGGTTTCGTCCGTTACGTGCTTTGCTCGTTGGTGAGAGAATAGTCCAATTTGAGATTTAAACCCTCTCCCGCAGTTGACACATAAGATAACAGGGGCAGAAGCATCAGGAAGGCCATGGCGGAGATTGTGATCGTGTTGGTATTTTTGTTGTATATTTTCTTCAATGTACATGTATATAGATAATTGCTTTAATAAGGTAAAATGATTGCTATAGCTGAAATTATTTATTTAAGTAATTATATTATAAATAAAACCGTTTTGGTATGTGTGCGTGTGAAAACACTTACTAGTGTAGAAGGTTTTCTTCAAATCTTTACTTCGCTGCGTGTCACTGATAGCGACGATGAAGACAGTGTACTTTGTCCCGGCCTCCAAACTGAAGGTTGCGCTTTTTGTGTTGCTGCTGAGTACATTCTTGGTAACACTATTAATTTTAATGTCGTACGAGTCCACGAGCCCAGACACAGGAGCATTCCAAGTGACAGTCGCCGAGCTTACACTGACAGTCACGGCCACGTTCCTCGCTACTTTCGGTTCTAAAACAATCACGTAATAGTGACCTGCGGGAATTTCTAGACTTTTGAAATTGGGTGTTTGGTCAAGTTAATTAAATGTTCTATCTGTCTAACTGATTTGGTATTCACAATATAATTATAATGTTGCCATCTTGTAGGTGGTCTTCTTTTAGTTTTGAATATTTCCTAGGAAGATCGTGATCCGCCATAAAAACCAAATATAATATCAACATACATGCGTACACAAAATCGAGTACGAGATACGCATCCAAAAAGATCTGCGCTGAAGGTGTACAATTGATTCGTCACTAATAATTAAATTTCACTAACAAAATTGTTCTCTAAAGCATAGTCGGTACGATACAACATATTTAAGTTCTTTACATAATATAACATTATTGCACAGCAAACATCGTCGTAGTACAGAATTATCTAGTCAATATTGGAAACATGAAATTACGTCTTCATTTAGTATAGATTATTTTTGTACCTAATATTTGTTTACCTCAACGTGTTGACCCACGCCGGAATTCATCAACGAATATATTGGGGAGTGCATTGTTAACCTCTCCAAAACATTCCTCTGTATCCCATGAGACTCGTGAAATGCAAACCTATCTAAAATTGGCCTGCCTCGAACCTTAACCACAAAACCACTTTCGCGTTCTCAAAAACCATTCTTTCGCTCCCCATCCTTGAGGATAGTCAAAATAACCCTTTTACGTGTTCTGAAAAATAATTAACTAAAAGACTACAGAATCCCCCAACTGAAGAATCTCCTCCATTTACACCCCTGTACCTAATGCTCGCAAAAATAAGAAGATCGAAACATTCTTTCCTCTTCAATATGAGGAATACTAGGCTTGTCAACCTCTCTTCGTACAACATTTATTCGAAGAAATGTGTAGTTTCTTTTAAGTAGATAGTCACAAACAAAGCGAGAGAAAATGAGTCAATTACAAATTTGTTGGGCTTTTGACCTTGGACTGTATACACGGAGCAAACTGAACTAGTAATGTTATCGTATTACTTGAATACTCCTTGCATTTTTACATGGAAATGTATATATATATATATATATATATATATATATATATATATATATATATATATATATATATATATTAATATATATGTACAGGATTACCAGTAGATATAATCTACTTAGATTTCGAAAGGCCTTCGACAAAGTGCCACATCAAAGATTACTACTTAAAGTGAATGTCAATTGCATAGGAAATACTAAGTTTAACTGGATAGAAAAAGGCTTATTGATAGAAGACAACGAGCATTAGTTGAAGGGGAAACTTAAATGTAGAAGTCAGTTTGAGTATCACAGGGTTCAATATTGGGACCTATTTTATTCTTAATATATATCAATGATGTTGATGACGATATAATTGATGATTGGTATGTATTCCTAATATATATCTATGATGCTTATGATGACGTAACAAGAAAGTTGTTGAAATTTGCTGACGATACAAAAGTGTTCCGATGAATTAAGAGTGCTGCAGATAGACAGCATTTACAAGTTGATTTTAATAAGTTGATCAAATCGTCCGAGAAGTGGCAACTGTTGTTTAATTTGGGAATTGTACGTGCCTCAACACAGGACATGGGAGTGAAGATATAAACTACACAAAGGGTGGTACAGTACCAAGTACTACCATAAAAAAATTAGGATGAACTAGTAATGCTGATATGGAGGTCTCAGAGCAGTGCAGAATTGCAGCTTCAAAGGGAAAAGCTTTTACATTTAAAACCCCACAATAAAGTACTGTAATTAAAGTGTGACATAATTACTGAATTGTACATTATCTTTAGAGCAGGTGTAGCTATATTATGGAAAGTGAAACAACATGTATTTAGTCTTGCTAGTTTGTTTACTGAGACCCAATCACTGTGTTTTTCTATTTCATTGTTTGTGGTAATGTTATCGAATTTATATGATATAGATTTGAAGGAACAGAGTGGGCCTATTAAGGTACTAACATCGGCATTTAAGATGGTAGAATGTTTGAAAGTATGTGCAACACTTGACATCATACATGTATTTTAAGAATAGATCAGACCACACATTAACTGGTAAGTTCTACGTTAAGCAGACTTGATTTCATTGCTACTTAACATACTTAATGTATAATATGCGGCCACAGGTGTACTGCCTGTTCCGTTTGTAGTATAGCCATATATCTTCACAATGTAGCTTGTACCAGCCGTCAGTCCTCCCAAGTAGAAGGGGGACGTAGACACACTTCCTCCTGTATATTTCACTACACCGCCCAACTCTATAGTGAAGTTCGCGAGTGATTTGACATCGTCGTACGTCCAAGTAATAGTGATGCTGTCAGTGTCCGTCGTCACTTCAAAGGTCGCCATCACGCCGCTCTGAATATAAACACAAATGCAGATTAATGACCACCAATCAGAAAAGGAGGTATTTTGCGAAGTTTCAAGATGAACTTCAAATAGCATTTGGAGGGTTTTGGTGAATCTCAGCTCCATTTGTAATCAATTGTCGACTGCAAATAGTAGAATACACCGCACAAATATAAGTTCGAAGACAAACTATGTGGAAGCTAGGGAGATTTCCGGCAAATCGCAGTGAATTTCGTTTGATGTAGGTTTGACTGTGGCATGGCCACACTCAGAGACGAGAGATAGAGCACTGCCTAACGACATCAGCAGACCTAGAGAGGAAATGAGGCAGATCAGGAGGAAATGAATGTGAAGACGGACATGGCATTGATGAGGCTGAAAGAAGAAACATGCAAGACTGTAACAAGTGACAACGACCCCTACTTTGACTAACGGGGACTGGTGTTGGTCATCAGTGGCGGGGTACGCAATGTACAATAGAGGAAGAAGAAGGCCAAGTGGCCCACGAAAAATATCCGAAACAAAATGTATTGACAGAACATTCTCGAAACCTAAATAACAAGATACAAGTATGTAGTTTTGTCGAATCCGGACCACCTCGATTTGGCCATTATGACTATGTGTTTGCCGAAATGTTATACCTCATTGCATTAGCGTCATCATTATGTGTCATCCCATACATGTTCATATTATGAAATTATTGAGTCTGATATTATTTCCGAGACCGATGGAATGACCCGATTTGCAGCAGTATACGCTGCTATATCGTTCGCGGTGGTAATTTTATTATAGGCCGCAGCGTTGCAGATTGTCGCTATGGACTTTTTGAGGCTTTGAAAAGTGCGCCAAGACGCAATATCATTACCACATTGATAACATATAAAATCCTGAATGTTGTTGAATGTCGATTCTTATGCACTGGTGTATAGTTGGCTAAACTACATTTATAAAGGCTAAATCTAGGTGGGGCCGGATTCGCGGGACTAATCAAGGAGCTTTACACATATTCCATGGCAGACCTATTCAGGCGAACCTCTCCCTCTCTGTGAAGCAGCAAGCTACGCTGCACTTATTGCACGAAGTTCATTCGTACACAAATATCCACAACTGCATTAATTCATACAGGTTTTCATCCAGGTAGGGAGAGAAATGGAGCAATGCAGAGGCCAGACCAGGAGTAATCCTGGCGTAGGCCCTATGTGTTTTAGTGTTTAGCTTAAATTATAGAGGTGGTATTCCTTGGGTTAAAACAAAAGGGAAGTTGTGCTATTTTAACCAGACATTACACATGATACATACACAAAAAGTCATTTAACTATATGGTAAACATTATATAATGGTGAACATAAACTTGTCTGGAGACTTCTGTAGAACTAGGATAGTCGCTATCGAGAAGACTTTTGCTAGACGTTTAGCTGATTCAATCAGCGTCGTCAAATTCTTCCAAAAGGTTACTATTTATCGTAGCGCGAACGGGGAATGTAGTCATATACGTTATGTTCATATTCAACACATCTGTATAATTTTCATTTTTTATTTATAGTGATAAACTTGATTACCTTTGGGTGTGTTTAGCCAGGGCCCACGAAAGTGCGGTGTGTCTAGGCCCACGAATATCTTAGTCCGCCACTCCCGATCATTGAGCCTCAAAACACTTCCAACTGCACCCCAAATAGGGCAACACGGGGGGTGGGGGTCGGGCATTCAAACACACACATTCAGCCATAATCCCATGATATCCAGCTAAACCCCCATTGATGTTCTTTCAAAAAATTAAATCACGTCATGTTTTACTGTAGTTTCTTAGAGCGCTATAGGAATATTATAAAAGCGTTGACTACAGAAAACAATAAGCACTGATTTTAATAGACTAGTACATAAGACACGGTTTTCAATCAAAGAAATGTGGCATACATGTATATCTAGTTATTGCTGGTGGAGCCCATTAATTTACCCAGTAGTCATACTAGGTACTGCAAAACGAAAACCAGGTATTAATTACAGCGCTATCCAAGGCGATAAATGTCTACCAATTGGAAAGAACAATGCTTTCTGTTTAAACCAATCAACGCCCTCATCTGATCACATCGTGACCAAAATGCCCAGACAAACTATTAGCTTGAGCGGACAGCAGTTAGAAACTTGTCTCTTCGAGATCCGTTAGGTGGCGTGATTGTTTCGACTCGGTGGGAATTCCCGCTACGTTTTTAAATAAGTCTGTAGGCTCGGCTAGGTTGGACTGACTCAATGTGTTAACACTTTGTATAGGATATTACTCTGACTTTTTGTGCAAGTAATAACTTAACATAACAGGGGTATGTCTACATTCTAGCTGCAAATTAATATCTAAATGTTAAATTATATTTAATTTTCTTGTTTACAGGCACGGCATCCCTAGAATCGTTTATCTGTGATTAGGTCATTTTGAAGTCTAATTTACTTCCGGATTCCGGGTAGACCATTACACTTCCAGTAATGTTGTCTGTCTGAGTCATGACACGACCAAGATTGAGTTTACTGGAGAGCTACGAACAACTACGTTGACATCGAATGACATTTCAATGCACACAGGACATCTACTCACTGCTCAATACACGACAAACAAGACATTCCACTCCACTGCAAGTTTCATAGGAATCAAATAAATTGCCTTCATCAAAAATAATACTTTGCATAATTGTATGCGCCATTTAGAATACTGCCAACCACGTGTTGCATGGTGTGCAGTCGTTGCATAAAGCCCGGCGTACACTACACAACAAAAATTGTTTGTGTGTGTTTGGACAACAAACGACAAATGTTGGTGGACCACGCACATACATAGCAAACGTTTTTCATACTCGCACACTACACAACAAACTTTGTTGTCACTGCTGCAATCCTAGTATAGTTTAGTTGTACTATAGACATGCATGCACGCCTCTGATGGTGAATTCCGAAAACGTAATTAAAATGGCGCAACATTGTAACTAAATGCCATGGGTTTGTCGACGTCAAGCTACGTTGAGAAGATCCAGGTGCTGGGCTAAGTCACATATTCGCGAGCATGACGAGCAAGGGACGTACTAGAACCTCATAGTTGCATTATACCAGTTTGAAGTAACCTCTAAAATAACTGGCCGAGCTGGCTACATTTTTATCGGCTTATATTCATGCTCTTTTGTGAGCTTCTACGCCATATTGTCAACGTCTTGGTCACGGTTATCAGCGCATGATGCCATTGGCTCGTTTTTACAACACACGTTTTGTCGTGCTGCTAATTAGCGTACATTAGCAACATCGCGCAATCTACCCGTCTACAATAACAACAAAAGTCTAGTCAATCAATTTTCGAATCGGCCAGACTTTCGTTGTGTTTTTCTAGATAACGAAAGACAAAAGTTTTGCCAATGCTTTAGACCCGCATACATTAGCAACAAGCAGGGTTAAGTCGGCAAAAGGACGGCTTAGAAATATAATTTGTATAAGGTATGCCGGGCTTTAATCTTTATAACAATCGGTAGAGTTGCGCTGTCGATTTTCCATTTTGTTCCGGCATTATATTTTTCAGGTGACGTAACTGCGCATGCGCACATCTATGAAAATGTGTAGTTAGCACGAGCTACGACTGTCGCGCTTATCCGGACGTTATATTTTATATGGGTGATGTCAAAGTGTTTCATAAATAAAAATTCTGCAGACATGAACAATTTCTGTCACAAAACAGTTTCCTCTCCACGCATCAGCCACGTGACGTCACTCTCATGATTCTGAAATCTAAAAACCATAAATTAAATTGTATACTAATACTACAGTTAGAATGCTCGAGTTTCGACAACAAATGAAACATATCTGACTACAGGATAGTATAGATCACCACCTGGTCTAATGGCGCCACATATTGTGATTTACGTGTGCACATAAACATAACCCGGATACAATATAGATCCCGGATAAATGTAAGCGCGACAGCGCATTGCCAAAGTTATCATGGTGGCTCATCGTGATTAAACTCTCTTCAATGCGTACTGCGTGGCACTGGACTTTTCGCAGCTGTTGAAAAGGGCAGAACCACCGACTCGATTGTGAACTTTGTTTGAGAGAAATTTAGTTTCAAGACGTTAGAAGTCGGTCACGCTCAGACCTCTCCTTGAGACTCCTAGTTGCACAGAACAACAACAGTATTTAGTGTCCTGCTAGCGTTGGTGCGTCCTCCACCTGTTGTTATCTTTCACACTTCTCGATACACACGACTATAACAGTAGTGTCCTG
>JAODUO010003060.1:0-15798 GCA_025642075.2 Ridgeia piscesae
ACTCGCCGAGGAATCGTCTCGCTAACCTCGTTCTTGACTCAATGACGGCACACACGCAGTCTGCACCGCCGTCTTATATCGCCCAACGGACTTCCCCGGAGGCAAATAGGATGTTGAGTGACACTGTTTGTCTGTCGAGGCGTCGCGGTGTCGTCCTTCACCTGCGCCGCCAGTAAAGACGTAAATCTGTGTTTCTAGCCTTCCTCTTATTTGTCGTTTTCTCGTGCTGTAGTTACTTAAATACAACTATATGTACTGTCTGCGCACTTGAGTTGGTTGTTGGTATTTGGTGTTGACAAACGGTCGCTTCTGGCTGACAACTGGTTTCAGGTATACGCCACTGCTTCGCCGAATATTTGTGCGTGTTTCTGCCCATTTCCTAATTCCTATATGCACTAACTCAAAATAAATATTGTCAATGCCTATGCCATACGGATTACTCTACGGATTACTCTATCACAATATCTCTTGTAAAATACAACTGTTTCAAAACAAGAATAAATAGTTATTATAACTCTATCACATCCTTCGTGTCGTTATTAGATTTATCATATCCCACGTTTCATTTTCACAACGAACCAGCGAGCTTTTGCAAACTCGGAAAAAAATTGGGCGGCGACAATGTTTGCAATATCTTCCATGTTGATTGTTTTGAATATAACGCAGTTACAGTATTTGACGAACTCTGCAACCGATCAGCAATACAAAAATTATTCAACCTATTTCAAGAGTTAAGTTTAGCCCTGGATCCGTTGAGGCACAACAGCACTGGGTTGTAGCCAATACCATCCCGTACAGCAGGTGAGTTCGCCAAACCCTTCCGCTCGCGTTACGATCGACTGCATTGTACGCACACAAACGCAACTCCCTAAGTACTGCGTAACCGACGCAAATTGACGGCACCACAAAGAGGTCTTTGTGTCGTTTTAGTGATTTCACTTTCCGCCGTCTCCCACCGAGCGATTAGCAGCCATAAACACAGGTTCAAGACGCGTCCTTTGAATGCCGCCATAGAACGCTGCGTGAAAGTTGACTTCAGTCTCGTTTCCCCTAATTGTGTCCCACAATGCCTTGCACAATGACGTGCCTGGCCCCCTTTAAAATTTTTTGGGGGTTTTTTGAAGGAAATTTTGGTTTTTATTTTGTAATTTAAAAATATTTAAAATCTGGTACACGGAAACACCCACATTGCTACACGCCTGGCTCAATGTTCTGCCGTATATCTCGAGTAGAGTCTGATCCACACATATGCTGTAAATGACTACAATAACATCTAACAATGACGTTCTGGCGCTTACATGCGCTTCGTAAAACACGACCAGTGGCAATTTCTAGGGCTTGTCCAATGTATTTCAAAACTGTCAACTTATGTATTAATATGATTGATCGAATTTATATATTTTATCATTTTACATATTCTGGAAGACTTAAGAACTACGTAAATAGATTGATCACAATTGTCATCAAGTTCTAAGAGAACACAAGGAGTTGATGAGTGGGGCGTGCTCCCGACTCGACTTCGATTAGGGGATGGCAGCCTTTGCAGCAATTTATAGAACCAACTTAATCATTCTCGACTTGTTGGGCGAAACAACGTGCAACAAACACTGACTGCTCCGCATTCATCGGCTGTCAGCAACCGTGTACATCCCTGCCGACATCGCATAGTCGACAAATTCATCATTTACACAAAAACTTCATGAAAAGAATGCCGCACGCCAAGACTGACTCGTCAGTCTATTCGTCATCTCAACAGGGTTGTATATAATTAGGTTGTTAGTGTAATAGATCAAAGTGCACTGGCGAGATTAGGAAATGGAAGAACGCGAATAATTTGCGACATCTTCGCGCGACGAGTTCGCTAAATATGTATAGGTTCCGTTTACAAACGCAATTGCCGGTGGCGACGCAGATAGCATTGTCATCGTTGATATGGTCGATACGAGCTCAATATAGACTAATAATGACAGAGAAGCGGTTTAAAGTCAACCAATGCAGAACACCGATAAACCTTGAGAGAAAAACGTGTACCTCAATACATGCATTTTATACGATAAGATAACTTGACACAAGATAGTTGCAGCTGAAAGAAAACGCAACAAAAGGAAGATGCCGCTGAATGAATTGTAGAACAGAGAACGAATTGCAATTATATGCAGGGTTCAGGTCTACGATGGCAGATAACACCACAGTAACACTGCAGTCATGTCCGTCTTTGTTGGTGTTGTAACGATTCATCGGCACTATCTCTTCACGTGTATTTTCTCACGATACGTTTGTTTAAGTTGGTGGGTTATATATGTAACTAAGGTGATTTTTATTTGTATGTATATGTCCGTGACGCAGAGGTATTTTGCAATGAAATGTAATCATTATAATTGTTTTAAAGCATTATGTTTTCGGTATACATTGTACAGAACTCGGCTTGATGAGGCGCATATAAACGGTTTCTCTAAAACAAGTCCCGATACGCACTGTATCGTGACACAAGTATCGCCATACATACGTATTGGGTCCGTGTATCGCTACAGCTCTAGTCATTGAAGAGTAGACGGCTCCTATTCTCGTTAATATCCTATCGTCGGATCGGTCCTTATTTCGTGAGTTCACCTAGAAACTGCCGCGGGGTGGAACATTATACAGCGACCCAGATGCACCAGTTCCACGTGAACGACGTGGAGCTACACGTAGTCACGTATAACGTCAAATTGTAACCTTTACGTCATCGCGGCCATGAATCACGTTGTGGCATCTGTCGAACTAGTTACCACAGTTACGAGCCCAGACGATGAGATCTGGGCTGCTATCACGGACATAAACTAACACCACCATTCAGTCGGTCGGTGCACACATGTGTCCATGCGCGAGTTGAAGTTATCTACCGCTAAGATTTTCCGCAAGACGATCAGTGTGGAATCCCAGTTGTCAAATCTGACGAAAGACGCCCAGTTTAGTGTCTAAATGATTATAAATTATGCTGAATTTTTTTGCCGTGAGACACAGTGCTGACTAGGACACAAGTTGCACGAATCATATGTAATCACTGTCATTGATTGAATAAGGCAAAATCGGAACGGAGTGGAAAAACGTTAAATGTCAATAATATCGTTAATATCTACTGAAGCATATGATGTTTCCAAAGCGCGGCCTGGAGATCGGCAGCTGAAATATGTGTAGTTTAAAAAGAACAGCGCCAACACAACAGTATCGTATGGCTAACTGCAAAAGTAACCTGACATCACGGTTGGCATTATAGAAAACAGACAGGTAAAGTAAACAAGTGAAGCTATTGAAAGCTATAGCTGTCAAAAAATGGCGGCTGTAATGTCATGATCTTGCCAGGATAGCTTTCTGAAGCTCTATATTTAAATGTACACTAACTACAAAAGGTTTTTTGAAAACGTTCCAACGAGTTGGCAACAAGCCCCGTTAGGGTTTAAATCGGGTTTTTTTAAAAGTCACCCTTCATGGTACGGAACACATGGAATTTTCAAGTTTCCAAAATAAGGGGGAAACCCCCAAAAAATTCTGATAGGCTGACATGGTAAAAAATTCCCTTAACGTTAGAGGTCAATCGGGGAACCCCAAATAACCCCAAAAAACTTGGGAAACCCGTGAACCCCCCCCGGGCCCGCAGCCGAAGACCACCACGCACAACGCCCAAAAAAAAAAACCCACTTTTAAAATTTTTTTTTATATTATTATATTTTAAATTTTTTAAAACAAAATAAACCCCAAAAAAAAAAAACCCCCCAAAAGCAAGACCCCACCCAAAACCCCAACCCCAAACCCCCCCTTTTAAAAATTTTAAATAATTTTAAATTTATATAATTAATAAAATTTTTATTATAATTAATTTTCCCGAATTTTTAAAAAATACCGAAAGCAAATTTTTTTTCAAAAAAAGGGAATTTTAACCCTAAGCCACGAAGCCCCCCTCAACCCGGGGGGGGCCCCCCCAAAAAAAGGGGTTTTAATGTTTCCGGAAGTAAAGGGAAAAATCCATAATTTTTTAAAAACCCGGCTACTGGCTTTTAAAACCCAAATCCCGCGGGGGAAAATTCCCCCACTCCCCTTCGTAGGGAAAAATTTTGGGAAACGGACTCACAGCGAACAAATACCTCCCAAATTTCTTCTTTTTTACAAATTTTTAAAAAAAAAACCCATCATTAATTAAAAATATTTTTTCAAAACAACCAAGGCGAAAACTCCCCCAAAACCCCCCAAAAAACCCCCCAAACTTACACGTTTTCTACTTTTTTCTTTTTCAACTCATCACACCCTTCAATCCCCAATATCTCTATCATACTTTCTACTACTATACTTCAACATACCACTACTAATACTCTCATTTTTTCACCATAAAATTTTTTTTTTAAACCCCAACATCCAAGGGGAATTGAACCCTGAAAAAACCCAAATAATTCAAAAAATTTAAAAATTCCCAAAGGCCCCAAAAAAAAAAAAAAGGGTTAACCCCCGGCAAATCAAATTATTTTTAATTTCCCCGGAAGTGTTTTTTTGGGTGAAATTTTTTAACAAAATTTTTTTGGGGGCCTTGCAAATTTTACACTACTGGAAGGAAAAATTTTCAGCGCGGGGGTTTTTTCCGCCCCTTGGTCCAAACGTGCCCTCTTAGGGAAGAACCCGAACTAAACCGGCCACAGGGGCCGGAGCAAAGTAAAAAGCCGGGAACTGAAAAAAATTGGCACCATTTGCGGCAAAACAGTGGGTAAAAGGGAGCCCCGGGGGGGGCATGGGGAAAGGGGCCAAATTTTACGGGTTGGGCCCCAATAACCAAGCAAACTTTTTGGCTGAAATTCCCGCACAAAAAAAGGGGCCGGAAGGGCTTGGAAGTGAAAAGGGGTTCAGGGGGAAAAACGTTAAGACCCCGGTACAGCGTTATATAAAAATTTTAAAATTTTTTTAAAATTATTTTTTTTTTTAATTGCATCCGGGGGAAAACCGCGGTTTAATTCCCCAAAAGCCCCCGTCATTCCAAGGACTGGTTTTTTTACCGTGCGGATACTTTCAGCCCGGAAGATTTTGGGAATGGGGGCCGCAGTTTGGTTCACCAACCCGACGTTTCGCTTGGATTTACCCAAACTGGGGGCGAATTTCCCCGTTTCCCCCTTTGTGACCGTCTCCCCCACCCCATTGTTGGTGCCGGAGGTGTTTTTTGGTCCCCATTTTCCCGGTCTTTGGGAATTCCCGACCCCGGCCCAAGGGGCCCGGAGTTGGTTTTCCGGCCCGAAAAGAGGAGTCTGGACAAGGACGAAATAACACCCAGCGCTGATAAATAAATTCCTCCAGATAGATGATAAATTCGCAGCCACCAAAAGGATATTTAGTATAAAAAAACTTACACCAGAACAAGTAACACGTTCAAGGCAAGGGTGCCACAAGTCTAGAACCTTCATAATTCGATTGTGTCGGAGGTGTGATCCTTTTTAATTATCTATTTATTGGATCTTTTGTAATTTAATTATTTATTTATTTGAATATATTTTGGATTTTTAATCAGGGATAATCAATCTCTCTATTAGCTTGACTCTTGGTTAAATACAACTCCTGCCTCCTGCCTAGAGTGCGGCAGAATAATCAACATGACCGCCAAATGGACGACGGTCATCAACATCCTCCTGTCACTTCTAACACCTGCGTGTTCGCGATGACGTCACATAGTTTGTTGTATCGATAATCGCCGCCATGTTGGCGTGACGTCACAATGACGTAAACGTCGTATCGGTGCAACCAAACAATGACGAGTCCCCCATTACGTAGTGCGTATCCGTCTGCAACGTATCACGTCACGTCACGACACCAGTCACTGCATAGACGACTATCTCGGCGGCATTGACACCGCGGTCCGCCTGACTGCAGTTGACACACAACGACAAACGAAGTCAGGTAAAAAAGGTATCAGCAATTCCTTATATAACGCTGTATCGAGTCGTGTAACGTCGCTGCTCGAGACGTTTACACTTCATGCATGGCAGGCCTCTTGTGCGGGAAGTATTCAGCCATGTTGCTGTTATTGCACGAACAGTATTCGTTCACATAATCCACCACTGCCCCCACATAGGTGCTCATTTGTACTACTGTGTGAACTAAAGCAACTAGGAATGAACGGAATTGTTCGAGCTTCGAAACGGCTGTACTTGTCTCGCGTGTGAGTCCGATGTTCTATCGTTACGTTGCATCATGCCCTACAGAGGGCGACGTGGCCACCGACAGGGACGGACTCTCCGCCGACTGCTGAGCAGGTTGTGTGTGCTATAGGCCTACTGTACGTGTCATGGGTCGTCGTAAGGTCACATGGATAGTGGACACCTACTACCTAATAACACTTCCGGGAATACGATACTCGAGTTTGCCGTTAACTTTTTTGTTTTTTGTGGGGCGCGGTGCCGTAGTGTTTAGAACGTAGAATCTCAGTCAGCGGTTACACCGGTTCAATTCCTCTTGCTGTCGTTTCGAATAAAGCTTATGCATTTCGGTCATTCCACGTT
Source organism: Ridgeia piscesae (assembly GCA_025642075.2). Lineage (NCBI taxonomy): Eukaryota > Metazoa > Annelida > Polychaeta > Sabellida > Siboglinidae > Ridgeia > Ridgeia piscesae. The sequence continues at coordinate 6,513 of JAODUO010003060.1, forward strand.
GCTCCAGTTCAAAAAGGATAATAATATATATATATATATATATATATATATATATATATATATATATATATATATATATATATATATATATATGTGTGTGTGTGTGTGTGTGTGTGTGTGTGTGTGTGTGCGTGCGTGCGTGCGTGCGTGCGTGCGTGCGGGGTGTGTGTGTGTGTGTGTGTGTGTGTGTGTGTGTGTGTATGTGTGTGAAACATATATATATATATATATATATATATATATATATATATATATATATATATATATATTTGTGTGTGTGTGTGTGTGTGTGTTGCGTGTGTGCGTGCGTGCGTGCGTGCGTGCGTGCGTGCGTGCGTGTGTGTGTGTGCACCAGGTAATACAGACAGTGTTGAAATTTATGGTTCGATTATTTTTCGCGCATCAGTTGCAGCGTGGCTGAGCGTTTCCCACTAGCATGTAGACGGCGTCGAATGAACAGCTATACCAGTGGATGATTGTGTATGTACGCATGATCAGCACTATACGAGAACTCACATTTTTGGCGCTGTTAGCCGCTTATAACGTGAATGCCAAACTTGATACATCTCCTATAGTGTCTCCGCATACGGGCGATGAAGCGTGTGACTATATAAAAACCGATTTGACACCTAGACGCTGGCTCTGTTGCCAGGATCTCGTTGGAACTGTCGATTCAAATAACTCTTGTAGTTGAGTGTACATTTCAGTATAGAGCTTCAGAAAGCTATCCTGGCAAGATCATGACATTACAGCCGCCATTTTTTGACAGCTATAGCTTTCAATAGCTTCACTTGTTTACTTTACCCGTCTATTTTCTATAATGCCAACCGTGATGTCAGGTTACTTTTGCAGTTAGCCATACGATACTGTTGTGTTGGCGCTGTTCTTTTTAAACTACACATATTTCAGCTGCCGATCTCCAGGCCGCGCTTTGGAAACATCATATGCTTCAGTAGATATTAACGATATTATTGACATTTAACGTTTTTCCACTCCGTTCCGATTTTGCCTTATTCAATCAATGACAGTGATTACATATGATTCGTGCAACTTGTGTGCTAGTCAGCACTGTGTCTCACGGCGAAAAAATTCAGCATAATTTATAATCATTTAGACACTAAACTGGGCGTCTTTCGTCAGATTTGACAACTGGGATTCCACACTGATCGTCTTGCGGAAAATCTTAGCGGTAGATAACTTCAACTCGCGCATGGACACATGTGTGCACCGACCGACTGAATGGTGGTGTTAGTTTATGTCCGTGATAGCAGCCCAGATCTCATCGTCTGGGCTCGTAACTGTGGTAACTAGTTCGACAGATGCCACAACGTGATTCATGGCCGCGATGACGTAAAGGTTACAATTTGACGTTATACGTGACTACGTGTAGCTCCACGTCGTTCACGTGGAACTGGTGCATCTGGGTCGCTGTATAATGTTCCACCCCGCGGCAGTTTCTAGGTGAACTCACGAAATAAGGACCGATCCGACGATAGGATATTAACGAGAATAGGAGCCGTCTACTCTTCAATGACTAGAGCTGTAGCGATACACGGACCCAATACGTATGTATGGCGATACTTGTGTCACGATACAGTGCGTATCGGGACTTGTTTTAGAGAAACCGTTTATATGCGCCTCATCAAGCCGAGTTCTGTACAATGTATACCGAAAACATAATGCTTTAAAACAATTATAATGATTACATTTCATTGCAAAATACCTCTGCGTCACGGACATATACATACAAATAAAAATCACCTTAGTTACATATATAACCCACCAACTTAAACAAACGTATCGTGAGAAAATACACGTGAAGAGATAGTGCCGATGAATCGTTACAACACCAACAAAGACGGACATGACTGCAGTGTTACTGTGGTGTTATCTGCCATCGTAGACCTGAACCCTGCATATAATTGCAATTCGTTCTCTGTTCTACAATTCATTCAGCGGCATCTTCCTTTTGTTGCGTTTTCTTTCAGCTGCAACTATCTTGTGTCAAGTTATCTTATCGTATAAAATGCATGTATTGAGGTACACGTTTTTCTCTCAAGGTTTATCGGTGTTCTGCATTGGTTGACTTTAAACCGCTTCTCTGTCATTATTAGTCTATATTGAGCTCGTATCGACCATATCAACGATGACAATGCTATCTGCGTCGCCACCGGCAATTGCGTTTGTAAACGGAACCTATACATATTTAGCGAACTCGTCGCGCGAAGATGTCGCAAATTATTCGCGTTCTTCCATTTCCTAATCTCGCCAGTGCACTTTGATCTATTACACTAACAACCTAATTATATACAACCCTGTTGAGATGACGAATAGACTGACGAGTCAGTCTTGGCGTGCGGCATTCTTTTCATGAAGTTTTTGTGTAAATGATGAATTTGTCGACTATGCGATGTCGGCAGGGATGTACACGGTTGCTGACAGCCGATGAATGCGGAGCAGTCAGTGTTTGTTGCACGTTGTTTCGCCCAACAAGTCGAGAATGATTAAGTTGGTTCTATAAATTGCTGCTATAGGCTGCCATCCCCTAATCGAAGTCGAGTCGGGAGCACGCCCCACTCATCAACTCCTTGTGTTCTCTTAGAACTTGATGACAATTGTGATCAATCTATTTACGTAGTTCTGAAGTCTTCCAGAATATGTAAAATGATAAAATATATAAATTCGATCAATCATATTAATACATAAGTTGACAGTTTTGAAATACATTGGACAAGCCCTAGAAATTGCCACTGGTCATGTTTTACGAAGCGCATGTAAGCGCCAGAACGTCATTGTTAGATGTTATTGTAGTCATTTACAGCATATGTGTGGATCAGACTCTACTCGAGATATACGGCAGAACATTGAGCCAGGCGTGTAGCAATGTGGGTGTTTCCGTGTACCAGATATCCTGAAATGATTTTTTCGAATAAATACACAAATGCAACAAACCAAATTTCCTTCAGGAAAATCCCGCGCGTGTAAAATATGCCGTATGGTAGGCCAGGCACGTCATTGTGCAAGGCATTGTGGGACACAATTAGGGGAAACGAGACTGAAGTCAACTTTCACGCAGCGTTCTATGGCGGCATTCAAAGGACGCGTCTTGAACCTGTGTTTATGGCTGCTAATCGCTCGGTGGGAGACGGCGGAAAGTGAAATCACTAAAACGACACAAAGACCTCTTTGTGGTGCCGTCAATTTGCGTCGGTTACGCAGTACTTAGGGAGTTGCGTTTGTGTGCGTACAATGCAGTCGATCGTAACGCGAGCGGAAGGGTTTGGCGAACTCACCTGCTGTACGGGATGGTATTGGCTACAACCCAGTGCTGTTGTGCCTCAACGGATCCAGGGCTAAACTTAACTCTTGAAATAGGTTGAATAATTTTTGTATTGCTGATCGGTTGCAGAGTTCGTCAAATACTGTAACTGCGTTATATTCAAAACAATCAACATGGAAGATATTGCAAACATTGTCGCCGCCCAATTTTTTTCCGAGTTTGCAAAAGCTCGCTGGTTCGTTGTGAAAATGAAACGTGGGATATGATAAATCTAATAACGACACGAAGGATGTGATAGAGTTATAATAACTATTTATTCTTGTTTTGAAACAGTTGTATTTTACAAGAGATATTGTGATAGAGTAATCCGTAGAGTAATCCGTATGGCATAGGCATTGACAATATTTATTTTGAGTTAGTGCATATAGGAATTAGGAAATGGGCAGAAACACGCACAAATATTCGGCGAAGCAGTGGCGTATACCTGAAACCAGTTGTCAGCCAGAAGCGACCGTTTGTCAACACCAAATACCAACAACCAACTCAAGTGCGCAGACAGTACATATAGTTGTATTTAAGTAACTACAGCACGAGAAAACGACAAATAAGAGGAAGGCTAGAAACACAGATTTACGTCTTTACTGGCGGCGCAGGTGAAGGACGACACCGCGACGCCTCGACAGACAAACAGTGTCACTCAACATCCTATTTGCTCGAGTCCGTTTTATGGGTGTATATTTGCTCAGTCGACATTACGTGGCGATATAAGACGGCGGTGCAGACTGCGTGTGTGCCGTCATTGAGTCAAGAACGAGGTTAGCGAGACGATTCCTCGGCGAGTGTGGGTCAGTGTGTGTCTGGGATATGTGCTCTTTCGTCGTGATCCACCGTCACGACGGGTCCTCACGTTCCTTCATAGCGTATCCTACATCACGGCGGGTCCTCACGTGCCTACATAGCGTATCGTACACAACGACGTATCCTCACGTGCCTTCATAGCGTATCCTAAATCACAACAGATCCTCACGTGCCTTCATAGCGTATCCTAAATCACAACAGATCCTCACGTGCCTTCATAGCTTATCCTACATCACAACAGATCCTCACGTGCCTTCATAGCGTATCGTACACAACGACGTATCCTCGTGTGCCTTCATAGCGTATCCTACATCACGACAGATCCTCACGTGCCTTCGTAGCGTATCCTACATCACGACAGATCCTCACGTGCCTTCATAGCTTATCCTATATCACGACAGATCCTCACGTGCCTTCATAGCGTATCCTACATCACGACGGGTCCTCAGTGCCTTCATAGCGTATCCTACATCACGACGGGTCCTCGCGTGCCTTTACAGCGTATCCTAAATCACGACGGGTCATCACGTGCCTTTATATGTATCCTACATCACGACGGATCCTCACATGCCTTCATAGCGTATCCTAAATCACGACGGGTCATCACATGCCTTCATGACGTATCCTACATCACGACAGATCCTCATGTGCCTTCATGGCGTATCCTACATCACGACAGATCCTTACGTGCCTTCATAGCGTATCCTACATCACGAAGGGTCCTCACGTGCCTTCATAGCGTATCCTACATCACGACGGGTCCTCACGTGCCTTCATAGCGTATCCTACATCACGACGGGTCCTCGCGTGCCTTCATAGCTTATCCTACATCACGATAGATCCTCACGTGCCTTCATATAGTACACAGTCAAGATTTTTACTTTAGGAACGAAATATTTACCGGAATTAGTTTCACGTTTTTTAACCAGGCACACACGGTTCAACGCACGCGCGTGTGCGCACACAAATACACATACACACACACGCACGCATACATACCACAAACGCACACGTCCTCATCACACGCGAATTCAACGTGATCATCAAACTTTGTCATAGTTATAAAAACTTATTCACTCGACTTATTTCCACATTCTTTACCCGAAACCACATATATACACTGCCACTTCCTCCCCAAAAACACACACACACACACACACACACACACACACACACACACACACACACACACACACACACACACACACACACACACACACACACACACACACACACACACACACACACACACACACACACACACACACACACACATAATAATAATAATTTTTAAAATTTAGCATGCACGCGAGACACGAGAAGACGGTAAAAGTAATTAACTGGCAAAACATCGACTGGTGTCTTACCGCGCGTGCCTGGGATGAGAGGGTAATTAATTTCCTTAAGACGCTTTCGAGTGGAGAGACGGTAATCACGGGCATAAGATGTTTACAGTGGTTGTGATCGAGTGCCCTGCTGCAAGGGTCGTCAGTATCCCGGATTCTGGCGCCAGGCGCGGCAACTTTCCCCCATCTGCTGCCCCGGTCAAAGAGACTGCTTCTTGGCGGGGCTCTGCAAATGCACCACGAAGCAGCGACCGGTATTTGGTGTTCAGAATAGGTCCAACGTTCGGCGATTTCAGAGATATACTTATGTCGAAATATTCTCGTATCTCTTGTGGTTAAGCATAGACTACAGATTACTGCAGATTACTGATGTATGAAATTGAATTGAATGTTGTATAAAGTGAATATTTAATTCTCAGAACAGTCGGATTTTTTTACTTTTACTCACAAACATTGATTTTAATGTTGGCTGGGCAGTCGGAAGAATTGGAGATTTATTCAGATTTATTTTTAAGTGACCACCAGTACTGGTGACCAACGCTACGGACGTCAAACATGTTGGTTAACAACTGATAGGATTTCAACAAAACGAACGGCGTCTTGTCAAGACGAAGGAAGGTTCACCCAACTGATGTTTCACCAATGCAAACGAACGGCTTTTTACCTAAACGAACTGTGTTTCACCCAAACGAACCGCACTTTATCCCAAATGAACGGCATTTCACTCAACCGAACTGTGTTTCTACAGGCGAACAGTGCTTCGATAGGTCGTTCGTTTGAGTTAAATGCCGTTCGTTTGAGTGAAGCACTGTTCGCCTGTAGAAACACAGTTCGGTTGAGTGAAATGCCGTTCATTTGGGATAAAGTGCGGTTCGTTTGGGTGAAACACAGTTCGTTTAGGTAAAAAGCCGTTCGTTTGCATTGGTGAAACATCAGTTGGGTGAACCTTCCTTCGTCTTGACAAGACGCCGTTCGTTTTGTTGAAATCCTATCAGTTGTTAACCAACATGTTTGACGTCCGTAGCGTTGGTCACCAGTACTGGTGGTCACTTAAAAATAAATCTGAATAAATCTCCAATTCTTCCGACTGCCCAGCCAACATTAAAATCAATGTTTGTGAGTAAAAGTAAAAAAATCCGACTGTTCTGAGAATTAAATATTCACTTTATACAACATTCAATTCAATTTCATACATCAGTAATCTGCAGTAATCTGTAGTCTATGCTTAACCACAAGAGATACGAGAATATTTCGACATAAGTATATCTCTGAAATCGCCGAACGTTGGACCTATTCTGAACACCAAATACCGGTCGCTGCTTCGTGGTGCATTTGCAGAGCCCCGCCAAGAAGCAGTCTCTTTGACCGGGGCAGCAGATGGAGGAAGTTGCCGCGCCTGGCGCCAGAATCCGGGATACTGACGACCCTTGCAGCAGGGCACTCGATCACAACCACTGTAAACATCTTATGCCCGTGATTACCGTCTCTCCACTCGAAAGCGTCTTAAGGAAATTAATTACCCTCTCATCCCAGGCACGCGCGGTAAGACACCAGTCGATGTTTTGCCAGTTAATTACTTTTACCGTCTTCTCGTGTCTCGCGTGCATGCTAAATTTTAAAAATTATTATTATTATGTGTGTGTGTGTGTGTGTGTGTGTGTGTGTGTGTGTGTGTGTGTGTGTGTGTGTGTGTGTGTGTGTGTGTGTGTGTGTGTGTGTGTGTGTGTGTGTGTGTGTGTGTGTGTGTGTGTGTGTGTGTGTGTATGTGTAAGTGGCAGTGTATATATGTGGTTTCGGGTAAAGAATGTGGAAATAAGTCGAGTGAATAAGTTTTTATAACTATGACAAAGTTTGATGATCACGTTGAATTCGCGTGTGATGAGGACGTGTGCGTTTGTGGTATGTATGCGTGCGTGTGTGTGTATGTGTATTTGTGTGCGCACACGCGCGTGCGTTGAACCGTGTGTGCCTGGTTAAAAAACGTGAAACTAATTCCGGTAAATATTTCGTTCCTAAAGTAAAAATCTTGACTGTGTACTATATGAAGGCACGTGAGGATCTATCGTGATGTAGGATAAGCTATGAAGGCACGCGAGGACCCGTCGTGATGTAGGATACGCTATGAAGGCACGTGAGGACCCGTCGTGATGTAGGATACGCTATGAAGGCACGTGAGGACCCTTCGTGATGTAGGATACGCTATGAAGGCACGTAAGGATCTGTCGTGATGTAGGATACGCCATGAAGGCACATGAGGATCTGTCGTGATGTAGGATACGTCATGAAGGCATGTGATGACCCGTCGTGATTTAGGATACGCTATGAAGGCATGTGAGGATCCGTCGTGATGTAGGATACATATAAAGGCACGTGAGGACCCGTCGTGATTTAGGATACGCTGTAAAGGCACGCGAGGACCCGTCGTGATGTAGGATACGCTATGAAGGCACTGAGGACCCGTCGTGATGTAGGATACGCTATGAAGGCACGTGAGGATCTGTCGTGATATAGGATAAGCTATGAAGGCACGTGAGGATCTGTCGTGATGTAGGATACGCTACGAAGGCACGTGAGGATCTGTCGTGATGTAGGATACGCTATGAAGGCACACGAGGATACGTCGTTGTGTACGATACGCTATGAAGGCACGTGAGGATCTGTTGTGATGTAGGATAAGCTATGAAGGCACGTGAGGATCTGTTGTGATTTAGGATACGCTATGAAGGCACGTGAGGATCTGTTGTGATTTAGGATACGCTATGAAGGCACGTGAGGATACGTCGTTGTGTACGATACGCTATGTAGGCACGTGAGGACCCGCCGTGATGTAGGATACGCTATGAAGGAACGTGAGGACCCGTCGTGACGGTGGATCACGACGAAAGAGCACATATCCCAGACACACACTGACCCACACTCGCCGAGGAATCGTCTCGCTAACCTCGTTCTTGACTCAATGACGGCACACACGCAGTCTGCACAGCCGTCTTATATCGCCACGTAATGTCGACTGAGCAAATATACACCCATAAAACGGACTCGAGCAAATAGGATGTTGAGTGACACTGTTTGTCTGTCGAGGCGTCGCGGTGTCGTCCTTCACCTGCGCCGCCAGTAAAGACGTAAATCTGTGTTTCTAGCCTTCCTCTTATTTGTCGTTTTCTCGTGCTGTAGTTACTTAAATACAACTATATGTACTGTCTGCGCACTTGAGTTGGTTGTTGGTATTTGGTGTTGACAAACGGTCGCTTCTGGCTGACAACTGGTTTCAGGTATACGCCACTGCTTCGCCGAATATTTGTGCGTGTTTCTGCCCATTTCCTAATTCCTATATGCACTAACTCAAAATAAATATTGTCAATGCCTATGCCATACGGATTACTCTACGGATTACTCTATCACAATATCTCTTGTAAAATACAACTGTTTCAAAACAAGAATAAATAGTTATTATAACTCTATCACATCCTTCGTGTCGTTATTAGATTTATCATATCCCACGTTTCATTTTCACAACGAACCAGCGAGCTTTTGCAAACTCGGAAAAAAATTGGGCGGCGACAATGTTTGCAATATCTTCCATGTTGATTGTTTTGAATATAACGCAGTTACAGTATTTGACGAACTCTGCAACCGATCAGCAATACAAAAATTATTCAACCTATTTCAAGAGTTAAGTTTAGCCCTGGATCCGTTGAGGCACAACAGCACTGGGTTGTAGCCAATACCATCCCGTACAGCAGGTGAGTTCGCCAAACCCTTCCGCTCGCGTTACGATCGACTGCATTGTACGCACACAAAC